>OZ023316.1:3562697-3602697 GCA_964007375.1 Ophion obscuratus | reverse complement strand
GTGACGCGGAAAATCACACATTCAACCTGGAGGTTATTCTCAATATTCGTCAGTTAGCGAAGGAAAGTCTGAAGCAACTTCATCATATCAAAGTTCCGTAATTTCCAGTCACAATAGTCGACGTTTACAGCAAATTCACGACAAATTTGATAAGGAAACGACTTCTCGTCGAGATAAAATACAGCTTCTCACTGTTTTGCCGCAAACTCTGTCGATAGACAGAGTTTATCGACAGAGTTTGCGGTCGTAATGTCTGAGTTCAATACAAGTAAACGGATGGTACAAATCGCTAAACGGCTATACTCTGAAATGGGAGTATTATCGACGCCTACTGCCAAAGCTGAAAATGTACTTGATTCAACCACTTCGACAACAGTACAAGCATTTTATCTCGCCGACGAGAATAGTCGTATCCTAGCGGGAAAAAAAGATTTCGTCTCTGTTAAGCAACCTTTTGGCCTGCGCGAAAGAATGCAGAAGATATTAGTTCTCTGCAATCTGAAAGAGTTGTATCGGAATTTTCGAGACAAGCATCCAGACATGAAAATTGGATTTTCACGATTCGCTACTTTACGACCACCGTTCTGCGTTCCAGCGGAGCAGAGTAGTACGCATACTGTGTGCGTTTGTACTTCACACTACAATGTTAAACTGAAGCTCGATGCTTGCAGAATCGGACAGCTCACTTCAGACTTGATCGTCCCGCTGAATGATTATAAGGATTGCTCGAAATTTATAGTATGCAAAGACCCCACGGTAGAATGTTTTTCAAGTACGTGCAAACAATGTCCCGGCACCGAACCATTGACCGAGATGCTTAAAATGAAGTTTGATGACGCGATAATTGACACAATCAAATTTTCTCGTTGGATCTCAGTAGACAGATCGACGTTAGAAACTGTACGGATGACTTCGTAGATACTTTATGTTCCGAGTTAAAGACGTTCCTTCTTCAGGACTTTATCGCAAAGCAATAAGCGTCGACTTTGCCCAGAATTACGCATTCGTTGCACAGGACGCTTTTCAGGGATTTCACTGGAATAATGACCAGGCAACGATTCACCCGTTCGTGATTTATTATAGGTCCGAAAATGGAATTGTCAACAAAAACCTGACGATCATCTCTGATTGTCTTGATCACGTAACGAGTTCAGTGTATGCCTTTCAACGGATTCTCGTTCAATACTTAAAAGTCCAATTTTCGGTAAAAAGTGTATTACTTTTCCGATGGAGCCCCACAGCAATACAAGAATTGTAAAAACTTCATCAACTTGGCTCATCGCAAAGAAGACTTCGGTGTGGATGCCGAATGGTATTTCTTTGCCACCGCGCATGGAAAAGGTGCTTGTGAGGGAATATCAGGCACAGTAAAGGGACTTGCCGCACGTGCAAGCCTTCAACTATCTCCAGAGAGACAGATTTTGACACCACAACGGCTTTTCGATTGGGCGAAGCAGAATATCAAAGGGAGCGACTTTTGCTTTAACGCGAAAAGCGAGCATGATTCAACAGTGACATTTTTGGAGGAACGGTACGCGAAGGCTAATTGTAAGACCGTACCCGGGACACTGAAGTTTCACGCAGCCATACCAACTGAAGATAAAAAAATTCATTTCAAAACGTATTCCTCTTGTACAGCACCGGTCACGAAAGTTATCGTGAAGCGTTAAAAACACTGCAAAACACGACCCTTTTCAGGGCAACCATATACTAACGAAGAGAATATTTCATGTCGGTATAATAGATTTCATACATTTTACTAATGCTAAACTGGTACAGTATTATTATTCACATTTAGTCACATTTTCACATCATTGGAGTTCTCGCAACACAATATCAATGCAATTTAATTGTTCAAGACAAATTACTAATTTTATTGCCAGTGAACAAGAAATAAAGACAAGCTGAACATTTTACCGAACGTTTCTCACGTATTTAACTATGTTCAGTAAAATTTTTGATAAAATTCAGTAGATCCTAAGGGCCGAAAAAAAGATAAAAACGCGGTTTTTTTCTCCGTTTTTGGCTATACATTTTTCTTTACAAATCGGATTAATATTCCATTAGCTTTATTATAAAGAGCGCTTTTTTCCGGTTAAAAAGCGCTCGTCAGATTTAATTTTTGCTGTATTGACACTTTAGGGACACACAATTAAAGGTACGTAAAATATTTAATTTTTTTATTTTTCGATTAGGACTTAACAAAAACCAATTTTTAATTTTGATGAATAACTACATGGAAATGTTTTTATATGATATAAGAAAACGATATATTGACGGATGAAAAATTTTGAAACCCGCGGCCAAATCCTATCTTGCTACGCATGGAATACCCCATATATATGTTTGCTGTTATTTTTTTTCAATGCGCATTCAATCTTCAGTTACAGTCGATCGTCCGCTCATTCTCACCCACTGCACACACACACACACACACACACACGCACCTACAGAAACGCACGCGCGCGCGCGCCCATATATATATATATATATATATATATATATATATATATATATATATATATATATATATATATATATATATATATATATTAGGGTGTGCAGAAAAAAACGATACTTTTTTTTCGGTTGCATCCACCAAAAAACGGTGAATTAAGGTAAAAAATAAAGAATCCTCGAAGGAGAGCTCAAAAAAAATTATTTCGAATGGCGCATTGCATTTGAATATTTTACATAAGAATAACCCAGGGAAATATTGGGATTTTCTGAATGTGGTAGTGCAACTCGTCGCAAAAAAATCACACAAAGATGTCATTAACATATTCTCATGGAGAATCGAATTTCCAACAAAAACGTTTTTACGAAAAATTAGCTCAGAACAACAGTTCAAGTGGAATCGTTGTCTGAAATTGTATTGATAGAAAAAAATAATTCAAAACGCTGTAAAAATCGAATTTTTCGCTTTACGAAAAACTTTTTGAAAAATTGAATGTTCTGCTCTAACATACAATTTGCATGGAATCGTTCTCAAAATATTTCTCTGATACAAAAAAGAATGAAGGACAACAAGAAATATAAAAGAAACGACGTCCATCATTGATCGTGTTTTGAAAAGTTTTATTCAATGAACTTGGTTGAATAGGATAAAATAATTTGTCTTTACATTATAATGCTTGATAATCATCGTTCTTTTTTTTAAGAGTCTGTTTGTTGCAATTAGGATATTTCTGTCGATGATTTTGCACTACGCCCTATAAATATTGTAGCTGCTCTTCGTTTTTTGTTAATGAACCGTTACACGCTTCTATTAAAGTGACACCACTTTCGGTTACGTTATTACCGACTTTTGGATTTAAAAAAATCTAAGCAACTCAAATAAGTGGCATTTTCCGGCTATAATTCAATATTTACTCTCAAAAAATCATAAGGTCAATTGAATTGCTGAAAAAGAAATAAGGATTCTTGAGTAGCGAAATCGCTTATGTCTTTTTTCAGCAACATTTTCCAATCATTTTTTTTTTTTAACAATTAGTCACTCGGAAGGATTTTTGGATTTTTCTCGAGATTGCAGAGCTTGTACCATCTTTGCCTTCACACTTATCGGCACAGCATTGTCGAAAAACGACAAAGCAACAATTTTCTCGTTAAAGTATCACAAGTGACTAGCTAATTTTTTCGAGGCAGCCTCCCCTACTACTGGATTCCCTTCGCAATAATGAAATTTTGTAGCAGTGACAGATCTTGATTTGGGGCCAAAATGTCGCGGATTCCCCGCTCGTGGCGCTAGTGTGAAGCTTGTAATTTGCACTACGAGCCACCGCATGGTGCCGCCAAGTGGCAGCGTGTGCTATGGCGCGCACGTCGCACAGTAGGAGAAAAGCCCAAAAACCTGGCCAAAACCCCAAAAAATAAATTTTCGAAATAGGGTCAGTTGAGTAGTCATTCAGGTAGAGGACTAGTAACTGCATTCTATTGTGGAAGGGAAAGCCCTTTAAGTGTATACCTGCGCCGCAGCGTCAGTTGGCAGTTAGTGTTCGTGAAGAGTGTACGTGTCACGCGCTGAACAGACGAAAATAACGCTGACTTCAAAAACCCATAACTTTAAAGTGACGGGTTTAATTTCAATTCTGCAACATGGATACGACTTCTGGAGGTATGTAGAACATGTTTTTACATCGGTTGAATCTAAAGTTTATGTATAAATGATTGAAATGTAGTATAGCCTTCGGCATAAATAAAATTGAATAATTTTGAAAACTTATATTTTCAACGGTCCGAAAAGTTATATATTTTGTCACATTTTGCAAAGCTCCTAGTCTCGGCCTTTAGTTTAATGTATAAGCTTTCGAAATTTACAAGAGTTACCTGCGGAAAACGTGCGTCTTGTCCGTTATGATTTTTTTCGCATCGTGCGGTAGCCGAGCGTGCACGCGGCACTATTGAGCAGCCTCTGCGCCTCTACCTGAGAATGGGTGAAGTAGCATCATAACGGACAAGACGGCTGTTATACGCTTGAAATAAATTATTTTAATATATATGTATGTGTATATATATATATATATAAATTTTCTGTGATTTAATTATGATATATACGTATGCATATATATATATACATATTAAAATCAACCACATACAAATTTCTTAAATATGAATGAAATGTTATAACATTCAAATAAAATATTTGAATATATATATATATTATATAGTAAGCAAAGCTTTCTTTTAACCAAATCCATGTCAATATTTTCTGTCTAATTTTTTTAAAATTATTTATTATTACTAATATTATTATTATTACTAATAATTTTTTTAAAATTATTTATTATTACTTCTGATCCGTACATTTCAAGTGTCAGAAGACTACCACAGAAGAAGCTGAAGAGTTTGTCGCCGGAAGCTGTAGCGATGTTGATCGCTCCTAAAGTGACTGCTGCAGCAGACGAATTTTGCGCCGAGATTGAAGCCGTGCCGGGAGTTGTAATAGATACAAACTCGGATAATGATTCTGACTCCGACTCCGACTTCGATTACGATTTTGATTAGGAATAAAATTTTCTATTTTTGAAACGTTCCGTATGTATTTTGGAAATAAAAATAATAATTGCGTAGAATACACTGTTCACGTTTATTTTATTATGATGTTTTTTTTAAATATATTAATTTATCTATTTAGCAGGATACTCGGCCATTTTGTTTATAACAATTTGCTGTAAGCTCTTTGTTGCAAGTTATAAACAATAGATATCGGATTGGTAATCAGCGACCTTGAAAACCCGTATATACCAATTTTTGTCAACATCTGGTAACTTTTTAACGTTCATGTCGGCCATATTGGATCGGCCATTTTTTTTACGATAATTTGGCTTGCGGATTCGTAATCAGCGACCTTGAAAACCCGTAAATACCAATTTTTGTCGACATCTGGCAACTTTTTAACATTCATGTCAGCCATATTGGATCGGCCATTTTGTTTACGATAATTTGGCTTTCAGATTCGTAATCAGCGACCTTGAAAACCCCTGTAAGCCAATTTTCATTCCCGTCAAAGGTCATTTGAGGTTTTGGCCAGGTTTTTGGGCTTTTCTCCTACTGTGCGTCGGTTAAATAATAAAATTTCATTTCAGACAGCGATACCACTTGAACGGTTGTTCTAAGCTAATTGTTCGTTGGAACTTTTTTGTAGGGAATTCTACAATATCTTCTAGAATATCTTAATGACATTTTGTTGAGATTTTTTTCTGAAGAGTTTTACTACGACGTTCAGAAGTGCCAATATTTTCCTGTGTTATTCTTATGGAAAGTATACAAATGCAATGCGCCGTTCGAAATAATTTTTTTTTGAGCTCTCCTTCGAGGATTCTTCTTTTTTTACCTCAATGCACCTTTTTTGGTGGATGCAACCGAAAAAAAATATCGATTTTTTTCCGCACGCCCTAATACACACACACACGCACGCACGCACGCACGCACACACACACACACACACACACACGCGCGCGCACACATATGCGGTTTATGCGAACGGTTATTTATCCAGTAGTCTCATCGTTGTGTCGCGAGACAGATGAAAAATAAGAAATAATGGAAAACCAAGTACTTCATATAACGTTCGTAGTGAAAAAAAAATAATCGGGCTTGTAATAACAATGATGATTCTCGATCAATACAGATTGCAATAGCGAGTAAGCTTTTTGTCATCGCAGAATGTATAAAGCGGAGAATCGGTAGATTCAAAAACCGTTGAAAAAAGTTGTTCAACGATGACAATGACTCATCGTTGTGCGTATATATATATATGTATATTTGATACACACACACAGACATACACATGTATATATATATATATATATATATATATATATATATATATATATATATATATACACCGGGTGTCCTGTTTTAATCTTATACCTGATTGATTTATCTAGAAAATTACTGCTCCACTCAAGTATCGATAATAATAAAATTTGTAGGGTTCAAAGAGAGACGTTGAAAAACTATTTTTTTGCCGAACATTTAAAATGGTGACGTTGAGGTGACCGACGTGTTTTTTTTATGAGATCATAAATCTTTTTTCGCCAAAACAATTATCAGGCCAAATCTAACAAATTTAGTAGAAAAAGTTTTTTGATAACGGTCATCATTTTTAGGTTAAAATATTAATTTTTACTATTTCAGCGCTATCCAAAATATACCACGCGGAGATAAAATCTTCAACGTCGCCTGTGTAAGTGTGTGTGTGTGAGTGTGAGTTTGTTTGTTTGGGTTCATTCGATAACCCAAACAAACCCAAACAAGGATTAGGTATCTGCGGCTCGTCACTTCCGTTACCAAACAAAGTGAAACTAGCGTGCGAGTATGTATGGGTTTGATTGATGTCGGAAGTGAGGAGCCGCAGAGACCTAACCCTCGTTTGGGTTGGTTTCGGTTCTCGAACAAACCCAAACAAACTCACACACATACGCACACTTACACTAGGGATGTTAAAGACTTTACCTTCTAGTGGTACATTCTGAATAGCGCTAAATTAGTAATGAACGGTATTCTAGCCTAAAAATGATGAACGTTGTTAAAAAAAAAATTCCCTACAAAAGTTGTTAGTACTGGCCTGACAAATGTTTTGGTGAAAAAAATGCACAACATGAATGCATTTTGAGAAAACATATCAGCCGTTTTGAATTGTGGGCCAAAAAAAGAGTTTTTAAAACGGCCCCCATCGAACTCGAAAGTTTTATCATACTCAATGCTTTATTGGAGCAGTATTTTTCGAGATAGATAAGATGTAAGATTGAAATAGGGCACCCTGCATATATATAGGTGGGCACGTGTGTATATACGTACAGTAAGAGGTGACAAGTATTTAACGGAGTTACTGAAGCAACGAGAGGTGGGGGGGGGGGGGGTGATCTGACATCGATTAGGTGTAGCACAGATACGGTTTGTACAATAATTATACATGTAGAGAAAGTGCCGTATTTTTCAAGATGGCCGTTGAAAATGACAAGTACAACATATTTATTTTCCAATTGATTGAACGAAAAAATGTCAAACATAGAAAAGTTGGCAGTAATTTCAACGACTTTTGTTTTTGGGGTGCTGAATCACGACCCCACGATCGAGATTAGCCAAATAAATTTGAGTTTTTGTGAAAAAAATCTCACACAGATCTGTTGTTAATTTGGCTTTATTGCTTGTTCGTGTTCATCCAAGATTTTTGTAAACAAACACCATGTATATTTAGTACAAGCCATCGAACACAGAAACGTAATAAAGCATTACATTTATTTCGCAAGATAATTTGAAGAAGACGACGTGTACAAATACTTTTTTTTACCCACTGTACGTCTTGAATGAAAAAAAATTGCAGTTGTCATTGATAATTGTCGGACTTGAGGTGCTAGTTTCACTGGCGGCGCACGCGCGCGCACGCACGTGCGAGGTACACATTGTTATTGGCACGTTAATATAGAGGTTCAATAGCGGAGTGGAGCGTAGTGAGAGACATAGGCGAGGCGAAGCTTCATCCCTTTCTTCCGATTCAAGAGACACCGTAACAAGATTATCTTTGCGTGTTTTTCGCCGCTGTTATTTATTCATCCTTCTTGCAACGAACGAAAATCATCAATCGGATGGCAATAAACCGGAGAAAATGTTTTTCCTCATTTTGGTATTCTTATCATGGTTAAAAACAACAACAACAGCAACAACAACGACAACAACAACGACAAAACTCAAATGCGCAAAATGTCGATAAGAAAGTATCTCGAGAAAAGCGACTGATGTTGCGCGGAGGGCAATAATTAAATGACAATTAAACGGTGTTGCATCGAAATTTTATCAGCAATAAAAGAATACTTTTGAAAATGACATTTTGTTCGTGTAAAACATATAAATGGTTGAACATTCGGTTGATGCGATTTGAGCGAGAAACGAATATATCAAAATGATTAGCGACTGTGAGAAAAAAAAGTGAATTATTATTAAGTTGGCTCGTTAGTAGGATGAAAATAAAAGCGCAAAGTTAACGTAATATCGCAAAAGGCAAGAGATACACCACAGTCGATAAGAGGATTGAAACAATAGGAAAATAAGGGTGGCAAACAAGCAGAATATTAAGTTGAGTCTCTTGAATCAGATGTTTTGTTTTTGCTGGATGGCGTTTCTTTTTTTCTTTTGGTGACGAAGCGACTTACTCGGTGGCTTTCGCAAAGGGCATTCCAATGAAGGTAGGGCTCAGTGTCTCGGTGTACATCTCCATTCCGGTTCCGCGCAAGTAGTCATTCTGCCAAGCCTGCATATATCGGGCGACTGGTTCCAATCAACCAACCATTTTTCTAATCTGACATTTTTAACGTTACCGCGTACGCGCCTATGCATGTGTCAGTCGTCCCCGGTGAGACGAAATTTATTTTTACTTCATCCTCAAACCCGATTCATTTCATTTATTCGTGAACAAAAAAAATCAAGTCAATGTCATTCGGGTATTGAGAAAAGAGGAGGAAAACAAATTTGTTCAAAAGCAAATGTTTCAAGCAAAAAGATATATATATATATATATAATGCCGTTTGTTGGAAAATGGGATTCGCAGTGACGTAGTTTTTGTTTTCTTTAATCTTTTCTTTTTTTCGGGACACCCGCACGTTCACTGTGAAACAGTTGGACATTTTGTATGGGTTTGTTTTTTCAATCGCGCTTCGATATACGGCCAAAATGACAAAAGACGATTCAAACATGCATAGATGAACCAAGGCGGCCGGAGGACGATATTACTGACCGTCTTGAATGATCGCATAGCGAAGAGATTGGCCATCATCGTGCTGAAGCCCGGCGCTAGACAGGATTGCGCTATGAAGCCCAACTTGAGCTCGGCAAGGCAGATGACATCGTCGCCCTGCTTCCAGTCCCAGGATGGAATGTTCAATAAATAGGCCTAAATGCGAAGAGAGAAAGATATTCATTTTTCCACGTAATTCAGCATATTTGACAATTTTCTTTATTCACGAGTGCGGAATTAATTTTTTCTCCACCCTTTGTTGCCACTCGATGTAGGCTAAGTAAAAGTTGAAACTGTATCAAAAGTAAGGCCAGAGTGCAATAGGCATTTGAGTATCCTGCTAAAGTCAACAATCGTTTGCGATTATTTTGATAGATCGGTGAACGTGTTTAGCACAATTGAACGCGCAAAGTTTTGCACGAAGGAGGACGAACGAGTGTCGAAATAAATGGAAATATAATGGCTTCGGAGCAAGTGAATTTTTGTCGCCAGTATTACCTTGTTGTGGTACTGCATAAGTTGAATAATAACGCGAATATCATCCGAGTAATTCTTAATCGAGATGACTCGCATTATGTTGGCCGCGTCTTCGGCATCGGGATCCTGGCAGTATTTGTTAGCCAGGACCAGGCAAGCGTCAGCCTCGTGAACCTAAAAATCATCGACAACACGCTTCAATAAAGCATTTTCTTTTTCCTCCTTCGTTTCTCTCTACTAGCATCTTCCACGCTCGTTATCCGAACGCTTCAGAGGATGAAACACGAATTTGTTTTTGCTTTTGTGGTAGATGAAAAAAAAATCAAGAGTCGAGAGTTGCAAGTATAAATCGTACTCGATGAATCGATGCTCGCTAATTAAACCCTTACCATTTATCGGGGATTAGGACTTTGAAAAATGGAGCTTGGAGTCAAAGCTTCGCGTACGAACATTTCCATCAAGCAAATGCACGCCTAATGTTCACTTTTTATTTCCAAACAATGACTTAACCTTTTTAACGAAACGTCCATAACGGGGGAAAAATCCAAACGTATTTATCATTCACACAACAAAAGCTTTTCAAATGTACGTCGTTTAGAGTATTTTAGAAAAAAAAAAAACAAAAAAACAAATACCGCACGGTCTGTCGCTTTTAAAATTACCAGCACAAAGGTCAATGTACCGTTTAAGAGTACTGTACGAAAAAACAGTTTAATCACATTCATCGAAAAGAAACTATATGTATCCGAAGTACGTGATAGTATTTGCTATCGGGCGTTCAAATTTTGTACGTATAGATACATTCGTGAGGCATTTCACGAGCATTCGTTCGACTATTACTCTTCCGAATTCGGTCCTTCAGCATTCAAGTAGGCAGAAAAAAGTAGCGTCACCATTTTTCGTCCATTTCGTAAAGATCCGAAAATGACTCGTTTGAAGATTTTTAGGAGCACTTCTCTGTATCGCAAAGCATGAAGATTTTTCATCGACGCATACTCAACTGTAGCGACGGATATATTGAATAGTGAATTTGATACTTCAAATTTTTCCCGTGAACCAACTTAAATTGCGATTAAAAAAAACTCACAATTATACCGCAAACATTTCTTCACTGAATTTGCAATACCGAATTAGAGCGTGGATGCCGAACTCCAAAGAGTAACTGTCGCTTGTAATTCGAGTTGGCACGAAAGCCCCCCCCACCGCCACCCCGAACATTTAGTGCCCATTAGCTGTACGTAGCTTATCATACGCCCGGGTTCCTACTTCATATACATTACTTCATATGCGCGTGCGTATATCTATATATATATGTAAACGTAAAGGTAAATGAATACGTGCATTAAAAGCCTTGTTCATAAAGCATGCTCGCTAGGAGATTCACGATTAGCTAATTATCATCGACGAACGAATATCGTAGACAGCAATATACACAACAACAGAGGGTAGCTGGTGATATTAGTAGATACACATGTAGTAGTTAGTACATATACACCTCTGCATAAATATTAAAAGTGTTAAAACAACATGATGATACAATAGATATATCGCTTTTCTGCCTCGGGTTGTAAGCGGATTTGCCTAGGTATATAGATGTAAAATTGCTTTTGATTTGTTCGATCAGCCTTTTTCACGACGAGACGTTTATCTACTAGTTCCAAAATCTCTCTACTGAGTTACCAATAAAGACTCATTAATACCAGGCTCCGTGAAAAATAAGAGCACTTACCCTCCTGGGTCGACAGCAGGCATGGGTCTATTCGTACAAGTATAACATTATGTTTATTAAAGAAGGGTGCACGGAGAAAAAACGTTGAGTTGGAACGGTGTCAGAGGACCGACCGATACCCCAGCGCCAACAAAGCTCGACAGCTTTGTTTCTTCGTGAAATTGATCGATGCGATTCTTAGGAGATTTGGTGCGGCAGATGTTCGTTTTTGGTTATAAGAGATAAACAAATAATAATAATAATAATAATAATAACTGGACGATACACATATACGTTTGTCTGAGATGTTTCTATCGACAGGAAAATACTTGAAGAATTTCGTTGCGGAGATTCGATAAATCGAGACTCGTACGGTTATTGAGAAGGTGGTGCGTTTACGTACTGTAATGTTCCAACTTATAATTATTCAGAAGTACTTTTGTCAGACCGGACACCGGACATCAATAAACACAACCTGATACCCTATATCAGTGTCAGGTGAAATTTATTCAAAAACCCAAACAAGATGATACTCGTAATTCAAATAGGATACGATTGGAAAGAACACCATGAAATAAATTCAACGACATTCCACAAGTTTGGCTCAATGAAGCTGAGAGGAACACCTCTTGCGTCAATATGCAACCTCATTGGTCTTTCATTACAATCGAGATTGAACAATCATGTTGAAGCATCGATAATCCTTCAATATCATTGCTATAATACCATTTTCTCGCGGACTTGTCGACTTGAGTTATTGACCAAGACACTGTTTTTATTGTCAATGCGATTTGGCAAATAGTCAAGAAGGTAAAATAACTTTACCTGCATCGATCTAAAGGGATAAGTTTTTTTTGTTCTCTCGACAGATACCGGATCGTATGGTAAATAAGTAAGTTGTAGGAATAATCTTCCAGAAGGGGCTTCACATATATTATCACGATAGAAACTCACTCACAGCAAACATGGCTTAATCGTTGATTTTTTTGCGATAATAGAGGACAACAAGTTTTGAGGGCAAGCCAATTTTTACAACACATTCGATAATGAGGATCGGGTATCTGGGAGGTTCGTAGGAGTGGAACATAGAGCAGGCAACAACCATGACCCCGGATATACAGAAACACAGTAATGAAACAGAGAGGCAAGAAGTCGCGAGGGCTCATTTATCACGAGGACTGGTCGATTCACTTTCAACGTAAGGTACATTCAAGTTTTCCTCTGCACAGTTATGTCGTTTTATTCAAGTCGATCGGAACGATCAACGACGAAAGAAGTATATATTCGTTTTATCGACTCTTATTGCTATACAATGCTCCTTTCGACTAAGGTAAATGTCCCAATTATTGAACAGGTCCCAATTATTGAACACTATCTTGTATTCTAATTATTTCTCATTCACCTGCATGCATTTACTTATTTATAAAATTTCATTACATATATGGAACTTTTAGCTATCGAAATGTTACCTTACTTTTGCAAAAAAAGCTTTAATTAATAGAGAAAAAAATTATTTAATCAACAACGGTGACTCGTTTTGACGTCTCGTGGTAACTGCTTATCGTTTTTGCTAAGACGCGCCGCTTCATGTGTAAGGGCATACAAAATTCAAAAACTGTCGCATCTCAAAAAGTAAAGGCGTTTCAGGTTCCTCAGAAAATTTCTTACAAATTACAATTTTTATGAAAAAACTTTATTTAATTATTTGTTAAAAAATACGGTGTTTGATCATTGGGACATAGAAAATGCAGTGTGTCCCAATTATTGAACACTCGAATTCTCCAAGTTGGCGTCATTAAACCCATCAAAACATCGAGACAGTTAACGTGTGACAGATCGTGTGAATCGGATTTATTCAAACAAAAAGTGTAAGTTCCTGAATAAACTTACCTCTATTCTTTTAATAATAACTCTAAGATCGTCAAATATATTTTTCATTTGTATTTTCGTGCAATAAACATAAAAAGGAAAGTAAAAAGAGAATATAACCTAAATGTAACCTAAAAATACGAATTTACTGTTCAATATTTTTTGCTCTCCGATATTTCAGGGAGCCAAGCTGCGACAAAATCAAACAAAAACAGAATATGAAAACGAGGAAGCTGAAAAGAAAAAGAAAATAAAGTTCGAGTTGAAAAGCAAAAACAAACCAAATGCGAATGAACCAAAAACCTTTCAAAAGAGACTAAATATATATTTTTGTATTTTTACATGATTAACAAAAGATTATTTAAGTGTTTCATTTTGCTTTTATTTCTCAATATTGTACCCAAAATAATATTTTTAGAACGGAAAAAGAATTCTCGAGAGTGTTCAATAACTGGGACATGCCTGTTCAATATTAGGGACATAGGCACTTCCAGTGTTCAATAATTGGGACATTTGCATTCTTCACATTGTTATTCTTTTTTTTCATTTAAAACCATTTAAAAATAATTTAAAGGGTGATTTTTCGAAAGTAAAAATATCAAAGTATCATTTGAACCTGAATGCGATGGTTTTTTCTTGATTTTATATTTTGTTCTCACCGAATTCAATCCCCCAGATCCTTAGCTGTTCAATAATTGGGACATTTACCTTAGAGAACGTGATTTGGAAGAACAAATAAACAAAACGTTTCCCGCATAGCATTGATGCACGTACGAATTTGGTAGCCTTATAAAAGTGAAGAAAAAAATCGTTTCTTTTTTGGTTTTTTTTTTGTGTAACTCGTGTCGATTTATTAGTGACTCCCAAATATACTATTTACATATAGCCGGCAGACATAACTTCTGACGTTTTAAATATTTATCAAGACTCGACGTGTGAATGGCACTTGTGAACCACTCTTACGTATCGTTACGCGACGAAGTTGTCGACGATAAAAGAATTATTGAAAAATACTCAAATGTGTTATGAATTTTTGTTGCAGCACTTTTCCAATTATTGTCAAGCTCATTGCAGCGAAAAGCATAAAATATTCGATGAAAAAAACAAAATACATATTTCGTAGAAAGTTGTACAAGAGTATTAATGGCGAGTATTAATCGCTGCCCTTGAAAAAATCACACACACACACACACACAACCACGCGCACGCACGCACGCACAATTTTTGGACCAATGGAGAACCTCATAGTATATGCCTCATTTAAGATGCAAGCATGAGTTTTCGTTCAATTAGACGAGAAATCAAGAGGGAGAAAAACCAGAAGAGAAGAATATTGGCGAGCCAAACCGAGGATAGTTTTCATTGCGGATAGCGGAGAGATTATTAGGTCGGATGAGGTATACGTTGGCTAGATGCTAAACTCATTTATAGGAGGAAATGACCAATTGTCATTTATCAGTCAATCGATATGCTTTATTTGTTTTTGTTTGTTTCTCGTCACTGACTCACCTTTACCCGTTGCAGATCAATGGGATTCATGATGGTTCCCTGAAAGAACTCCACAGTGGTGAAGTGCCGCTTGAACAGTCCCTCCAACTCAAGATCAGGTGGCTTCCTGTCAGTCCAAACCCGTTTCAAGCGATATATAAACGTGTCACAGCAATGTTTTGCAAAACGCTTCGGCAATAACCCGAACGAATAACATCCCCGGAAAATATTAATCCGATGGTTTATTTATATTTTTAAAGCTTCCTCCGCGACCCAATCAGCGACCGGTCCATACAACGATTTATGAACGATAACTCAATCTTTTACTTACAAATATCTGGAGGTATAATAACGAAAAGTTATTTTGTTGCCATCATTTTGAATTCGAGACAACTCCACGTTTTACTTCAATATTTAACAGCCGTTTGATGAATTCTTACGAAATCTTCCACGTTATAAATTACTGTCGTTGTCGATGGAAATATATAAAGGTGTATTTGAAACTTGTAAAACTTGTACCGTTTCGAGGAGGCCGACTGATGGTGCATGCAAGTATTTGCCAAATGAGTGGGTCTTCTAGACTTCAAAGTGACCTTGGGGTTTTTTATTTTTATGGAACTATATATTTCTCGTCAGCTAGATGCGTAGTATATTTGTACAGTTTTTCTCAGCAGGCAAACGCGATAAACTTCGTCGCTTTAGAGAGATTTAACGCTGCGTCGTCGCGCTGGAACAATTTCGTCCCAAGCGACATTTCATCGGTTAGCCATTTATGGTAAAATCGTCAAAGGGGCAGGACGAGGCGGCTTTCCTCCCTGACAAAACTTCAACAATCATGGATTCACGTTCTAGAAGGATTCAAGAGTATACGTGGTTTTTTATGAGATTTTTTTTAGCACAGACATCTATTCAAGAGGTCGACGTTTTCGATTTTTTTGTCGCCTATAAGTAGTAGAACTCTTAAAGAATATATTCGTAAAGATTTATAGCTCTATTCAAAGTATTTTGGTAGTAATAACTTAGGAAGTGACAGCGTGTCATGCGGTTATTCGACGCGCGGTCTTTCAAGCCCCTTGTATACCTTGTAAATCGGCCTCGGCGGATGTTTCCTGTACCAACTACACTCAGCAAAAAAATTTAAGGAGCAGAATGAATTTCAAACATTTTTCAGTGATTTTGTTTACGGCCGTAACTTCGTGACAAATGGTCGTATCGGGGAACAAAAGCATTTTGAAGCTTGAAATATCTAGTTTAAGAATCTCGCGGAGAATTTCTGTTTTCGCTGTCATAAGAAATAACGCACGAGTAAACAAATTTCTAATTTTTTCTTTAAAATCGTCCATACACAAAAAAAACAATTCCTGGCTGAATCAATCGTGGGGTCTTTTAGCCTGATTGTTTAGCTTCAATTTAGTATTTTTTTGCTTTCTGTACGACCATTTGTCGCTGAGATGTCGCTGAGATATCGCCGATTGAATGAAAAGTCAGTTTTTTTCTTTGATCATCGATATCCCATGTAGGGGAGGCTGAGGTCGATAGAAACACGGGTCAAATGAAACAAGTTGAATAACTCGAAGATGGTTATTGATAGCGGTGGGGGCCCAAGTGGGGAAGGGACTGCTTTACATATCGGAACCTGTCGCTTGGTTCACGCCCCCGCTCCGAGAGCGTCGAACATTTTATGTGGGTGCATCGCTTTTTCGACACGATAAGTACGTTTTTTTAATTACTATTATTTTGCGTATTGCTCCAAAACTATTGTTCCTTCTTCAGCGTTGTTTACAATCATCATTACTGTGAATATCCTACTGAGTTTATTGCGGTCAGCACCTACCTACGACATTTATGTTCTTTGTTATTTGATAAATCATTGGAAGCGAGGGTATGGCGGCAGTTGAAATAAACGGTTCGGGGTCAATTGAAACGTGTTTCTATTGACCCCGAGCAAACATTTTATACGCAAGCAAGTTTTCCAAATCTTGTTTTTTTTTTAGATGCCAAGAAACCGTTCGAAACTACGAACCGCGGAAGCTGCGGACTCGAAAATTATTAAAAGGCAAATGAAGATGCCAAAAAATATATGGGGCATTCCATGCCGATTCGACCTGGCTCTGACCCGTCACCTCTCCGATTTGACCCGCGATTTTTCATGTTGTTGTATTATCTCTGAAAGGCACTCGAGAATTTTTTCAGATTTTTTGGAACGATTTGACTTCACTATATTTTTTATAGACAAAAAATTAACGCCCAAATTTAAAAATCTGAAAAAAATCACGAAAATCCTGTGTCATATATCAAACACTATGAGCGTTTAGAAAAAGCTGCGCGTTTCGTTTGGCGTACAATGCGGTTTTTTCGCAAAAAAAAAAATGTTTTCTTAATTTAAAAAAATCGAATCAATAGGCCACCCAGTCGTTAAAGAGGAAAAAAATTTACATGACCTTATGTAGAATTGATCAGACTTTTTTCACATTTTTTTCAGAATTTTTTACCAAGATTTTTTTTCATCAATTTTAGTCAAATTGCCGACAATTCAAGTGGCCAAGTGGCCAACCCAACTCAAGTATCATAGGGCTTGGGCTACAATGTCAAGAGAGAAAACACTCTTAATTAAATGTTTTTAATCCATTCGAATTTTTTTTTAATTTTTTAGCGATTTATTTTTTCCACGTTTAAACAAACAAGAAATTCACTAAAAAATTCTGAAAAAATTCGAATGGATTAAAAATGTTTAATTCAGAATGTTTTCTCTCTTGACACTGTAGCCCAAGTTCTATGATACTTGAGTTGGGTTGGCCACTTGGCCACTTGAATTGTCGGCAATTTTACTAAAAATGATGAAAAAAAATCTTGGACAAAAATTCTGAAAAAAATCTCACAAAAAATGTGAAAAAAATCTGGAAAAATTCTGATCAATTTTACATAATGTCATGTAATTTTTTTCCCTCTTTAACAACTGGGCGGGCTACTGATGCTATATTTTTTAATTAAAAAAAATTTTTTTTGCGACAAAAGCGCATTGTACGCCTCACGAAACGCGCGCCCACTTTTTCTCAACGCTCATAGTGTTTGATATGTGACACAGGATTTTTATGTTTTTTTTTTCAGATTTTTAAATTTGGGCGTTAATGTTTTGTTTATAAAAAAATAATGTGAAGTCAAATCGTTCCAAAAAAATCTGAAAAAATTCTCGAGTGCCTTTCAGAGATAGTACAATAACATAAAAAATCGCGGGTCAAATCGGTGAGGTGACGGGTCAGACCCAGGTCGAAACGGCATGGAATGCCCCATATATAAAAATATTAATATTAAAACGCTAAATGGGGGTAGGAAAAAGAGAAAGTCAACAATATACACACAGATACCCCAGAAAAAGAAGAGACAAGGAAAGAGACTAAAGAGAAAGACGGCAGAGAACAGGCTAGAGAGTAAAAAAAGGAGAATCTCGAAGACTAAACAAGTCGGTCGCATTGAGTATCTCGCTACCAACAAAAACTATTCTTTAACTGATTATCTTTAGTAAATTAAAACTAGATAAGTTAAATAATATTGAAGCACCTCAATATGTCTTCGGTGATACGAAAACTGGAATGAAAAGCAATAAAACCGATTATTTTAATTAAAAGTGTATTTTATTCACAACAAACATACTTTATCACTTCATACACATCATTAACAGTACCTGCGTTTAATAGACACATCAGTTTAATCAGCTGAAAACACCTGTTTCAACTAACCCCAGACACCGTTTCGATTGACCCCGACACAGGATCAAATGAAACGGTTTCCAAGAGTTTTTAAATAGCTTCTACCTAAGTTCAGGGCATAGTAGAAGCAAAATCAATAATGCCATCATATAGCCAGATAATCTAGCTATAATTTAAGCCCATTATCAAGCAGATAACGTATAAACTGAAGTCACACTAACCGATTTTCTCAAAAACGTTCCAATTGACCCCAGGATCCCTTACTAATGATCGTACAGCGAACGGAAGGTGGGTTTCGGAAAGTTTAATAAATCGTCGATATGTTCCTTTCGGTATTTTAGAAGAATTTTTTTCTTCAATGCTCAATATTGGTTTGAAAATGTACAACAAAATGAGTTTTTCTGCCGGCTTGGAAAAGCCACCACAATTTTGCAAATATTGCGAAAATGACCAATGTTTCTATGTTTTTTTAGCTCAATATATGCCCAAAGACCCTGTACATTTTTTAATCGATCGTTCAGAGCGTTTTCTTCGACCGAAACGTCAAAGTTTTCTAAAAAACTTAAGGAGCACTTTGACGCACAAAACGAAGAAAAAAATCGTTATTTTTGTTACAATTTTTCATTAACGACTCATAAAATGTAGAGAAAAAAAATTGGAAAAATTCGTTAAATCGTTTTTATTTCAACAGAAAAATGCGTTGTTTAAAAAAAACTGTTGTATTTTATAACAAAATTTGATAGTTTTGAAAAAAAAACTTTATTTTAAATACTTGAGAGCTTTCGGAAGAGTAATTGAAAAATCGTATAGCGATGGGTGTCAAAAGTGTATGAAGATTTGCTTGGGGGTTTGAACTTAAGAGGTAAGGCCACTGTAAATTTTTTGAAAAATCGATTTTTTTTTATTGGCTTAAAAAATAGTTTAAACCCTCTAGTTTAAAAATAGTTTAAATCCTTTTAACTTCTTTTTTAAATTTTTTCCAATAAAAAACTATTCGCAAAACTTTAAACGCGTTTTTCTCGAAACATGGTTTTTCAAAATGGCACGCAGCATAACTCGAACAATTTTCATTTTTTTTACTTGAAATTTTAACCAGATGTGAACATTTACATTATCTTGAGAATGTCGATCGGAATTTTCAAGAACTTTATTTATTGATTTTTTATTAACAAAAAACTTGCCGTTTTTTTCGTCAAAAATCAATTTTTTTTTTCAAACGCACGCCAAATCCACAAAAATTGATACTTTTTAAAATCCGATCGACATTCTCTAGCTATAGCCCTCTAGATTAATGGTTTTTTTTTGTTCTAGATTCAAAAGTGCACCAGTGGTGCTGCGTGCCGCGGAGCCCTGGAAGCAAAACATGTCCCGGGAAGATAGCTGTGGAACCGCCATTTTGTTTTTTTTTACTGTAAAAAAATTTTATAATAAAGTTTAATGTATGCCCGATAACACCATTAAAAGTTTTTTTTCAAATACCTTCAATTTCGGGAGCAAAAAATTAGTGAAAAAACCTTTTTTTTGGGCCGTTACAGTGGCCTTACCCCTTAATGCAATTAATTTTAACTCGATAAATCATGGAATGCAAACAAGAAAATCGCATCAACGCTCAACAGATTATGATATCATTAAATTTTATACAAATTTTGAGATGAAAAGAAACATTTTATTCAAAATTTAGTTTTTTTTTTAACATTTGATGAATATTCAATGAGATATTGTAACAAAAACAGCGGATTTAAAAAAAATGATAACTTTTTTTGCTTTCAAAATGTGTATTTCTTTTTTTTCCAGATCTGATGAGTAGTTAATGCTGCAAAATTGTGAGAAAAGTAACGAAATTTTTTTTTTTCATCTTAATCATCATCAATTGTCGTTCAAAGGAGCAATAAAAGTGCTCCTTTATGGGTCGAGATGCAGTCAGAATTTTCAAAAAATCGTTTTTTATTACATTTTCCTGAAGTATAATGTTTCGAAAATATTTCCTGAAAATTTAACGTCAACCCGATGAATAGTTTCCGGGATATCCCACAATTGATGAAAGGGCGTGGGGCCCCCCGGCAGGTAGCGGCTGATAAACGCGCAAACGATAATACCCGGGAAGGCAGAATGCTTCGAAGACAACGACAAATTGATATTTTGGAAGCTTCCACATCGGCAGACGCCCTATTGTATGGGCTAGGAATTGATGATTCGATGTAAGTAATTTTTTAATTAGTATTTATATACATAAATCAAGTGTGTAAAATTGGAAAACTCTTTCAGAAATTTTCAAAAATGCATTACTCTAAAATGTATATTTTTTTAGCAATGAACAAGCGATTTTTTGGTCGCAAATCGAAAGTTATCTGTCGGAAGCCGCCATTTTGTTAATTTTTTGAACAAAAAAATGCTTCGATCAAGGACTAGATTTATTATTAAACTTATGATTTTTTTTGTTTTTTCATTTCCGATGATCCAGTAAATTTTTATGATGGTCACCGCAAAGCACTACATGCTGAAGGGGGTCCGACAAAGATGGCAATATTTTTATAAATAATTAATATTTTTCTTTGAAAATTTGCACAAGTCAAGTTGAAATATAACATAACAAGTCTGTGTAACCACTTTTGTAAAAAAAACTTAATTACTATAAAAAAAATTTATTGAAAATGCTCGTTATTTCACGCATCTGACTGCATCTCACCCCTTAATTTTTTATACAACTTTTACGATTCGGTTAAAAAAACGGTTTAACCGCTCGATTCAAAAATGTACAGGGCCTTTGGGCATGTATTGAGCTCAAGAAAAACTGGAAACATTGGTCATTTTTGCAATATTTGCAAAGTTGTAGTGAATTTTCCAAAACGGCAGCAAAAGTCAGTTTTGTACTTTTTTTTTTTCAAATCTACATTGAGCTTTGAAAAAAAACCTCTGAAATACCAAAAGGAACTTATAGAGGATTTATTCAAGTTTCCGAAACCCGCCTTCCGTTCGCTGTACGATTCATGAGATATCGATGATCAAAGAAAAAAACTGACTTTTCATTCAATCGGCGATATCTCAATGACAAATAGTCGTACAGAGAGCAAAAAAATACCAAATTGAAGCTAAAGAATCAGAATAAAAGACACCCCCCCCCCCCCCCAGTATTGCTTCAGCCAGGGATTTTTGTTAAATCTACGAACGGTTGTGGAAAAAAGGATCGAAATTTTTTCACTCGCACTATTTCACATGATAGAGAAAAAAAATCTCCGTGAGATTCTTAAACTAGAGATTTCAAGCTTCAAAATGCTTTTATTTCCCCGATACGACCATTTTTCACGAAGGTACGGCCTTTCAAAAATCACTTTGAAAAAATTGAAATTGTTCTGCTCCTTCAATTTGTTTGCTGAGTGTATAAGATTCTGTTTATGACTAGGTATATTTACGCTTTATACCAACTGAGCCGTGCAAGTGTGTATAGCTAGGACGCTTGGTTAAAATTACAATAGGATATTCGAGCAGTGCTATTCTCGAGGCTGTTATTGTCAGTCCAACTCCGCATATCGACAAGTCAACACGGTTCTAAGCGATAAAATGTATGCAGAATGAAAAAACGGAGAAAGCAAAGATTCGCCAAGACCGTTACGAAGAATGCTTTGCGGTAATAAGTTGACGAAAAAAAAAAAGACAGCGAGGATGATTCGGAGCAAAGTGTCACTGTGCAAAAAACTCGCTGTGTGCAAAAGTTCGATGTGTAAGAATGTAGTTTGTCATCCGTTGCGTTATTATACAATCGTGGAATTATCCAACAGTGTTTGGAGCGCTCGTAAAAATACTTATTTTCAGAAAGTGCAGAGAAGATATTAAATTTGAAGGATCCGGACACATCGCCTCCGGCTTCATTCGGTGGTGATGTTTGATACTGGTGTACTGGCTGCTCGATACTGAATACTAGAAACTAATCCGAAGTAAATAGGCGAATCGTGTTTGACGTGAGAATGTGCCAATGAGAATTGAGTGGGCTTATACGAGGGTGGGGTGAAAAGTTTCCGGCCTGACCAAGAGATGGTGCCACTAGGTCTAGTTTTAGAGCGGCGTCCTACAGTACCATTCCTACCGAGCTTGTATGTATAGTTTCAGCCCAATCGCTACGTTAGTTAGCGTTTGAGAGCACATTGCGCGAGACGCTTCCGTTGTTTTCGTAAAAATGGAAAAATTGGAAAAACGTGCTATCATCAAATACTTCCATTTGAAAGGTTTTACACCAAAACAAATAAAAGAAGAGATGGATTCAGCACTAGGAGACTCCTCCCCATCATATTCAACTATTAAGCAGTGGATTTCTGAATTTAAAATGGGTCGTGTGAGCACCTCTGACGAGCCTCGCTCAGGACGGCCCGTTGAAGTCACAACTTCAGAGATGATTGAAAAAATCCATAGAATAGCGTTGGAAGACCGCAGGTTGAAAGTGCATGAGATAGCTGAGACCTGTAGGATGTTAGCTGAACGTGTGCGAAATATTTTGCACAACCATTTGAACATGGAAAAGCTGTGTGCAAGGTGGGTGCCGCGTTTGCTAACGCTCGACCAAAAACTGCTTCGAAAAACCATTTCTACCGACAATTTGGCGCTGTATAGGCCTAATCCAAACGAATTTTTGCGTCGATTCATAACTGTTGATGAGACATGGGTCCACCACTACACTCCTTAAAATAAAGAACAGTCAAAACAGTGGGTTGGAAAACGGGAACCAACCCCAAAGAAGGCAAAAACAATTTTATCGGCAAACAAGGTTATGGCTACTGTTTTTTGGGATGCGCGAGGAATTATATACATTGATTACCTTGAAAAGGGTAAGACTATCACTGGTCAATACTACGCAGAGTTATTGCAACGTTTGAAGCACGAGGTGCAAATTAAACGACCTCATTTGGCCAAGAAAAAAGTTTTGTTTCATCACGATAACGCACCAGCGCATTCGTCGATTGTTGCCATGTCCGAAATCCACGAATTGAAGTTTGAATTGATGCCGCATCCTCCCTACTCTCCAGACTTAGCCTCCAGCGACTATTACCTGTTTCCTAACCTCAAAAAATGGCTTGGCGGAAAAAGATTTAAGAGCAACGAAGAAGTTATCGAAGCTGTGAATCAGTATTTTGAGGAGCTTGACGAATCTACGTTTAAAGCTGGTATAACTAAATTAGAACACTGTTATGAGAAATGTATCAGTGTTGATGGAGATTATGTTGAAAAATAAAGCAAAAAAAAATTTTTAAACATCGTTTTTCTTGGTCAGGCCGGAAACTTTTCACGTTTCACGTTTTCACGTTTCACACACACACACAACGCGAGTACAGTGTTTAATGGTGCGTGCCAAGAAGAAAAATTACCAAAACTTTGAAAATCGAAGAAACGCATGAAAGCTTCGATTATCAGGCGATAGTTCATGAAAATAGCGCGGTTTAACCTCACAATAGGGCGTGACGACGCTTATCGGATATTATTTCGGCAAAGAAATAGATCTTGTAGTAAAAAGTGCCTACTCTCAAGTTTGTATGTTTTCGAATGACAATGAAGGTACTGAGGAGTATATCGAGAGTGGTATTTGCCAAACGAAGAAAAGTGTTGCGCAAATAATACGGGCTCCGCGGGAAAAATGGAAGTTGATTCCGTAAAATAAATGTTTTCACGGCCCGAGGAGATATATGGAGTAACGTACTTACTTCGAAACAATTAAATGCGGGGCTGAAAATAGTACATATTGCTGTCTTTGTTCCCGCGAGTCTATTCGATAAAAGATACTCATCGATTTTCAAAGTGATGAATCAGTTCTACTATTGGACAACAGTTTTAATTTATCGCCGACAATAATGACGAGCAGCGTGTTACGAGACATGATCGGCGCAGGTGAAGCACGTCAACGTAGGAGGCTCGAACAGCTCGTAGACTCACAGTCAAATTCGCGCAAAATGAGTTTCACAAAAAAGAGGACGGGTGGGTGTTGCGCTATGCGGGCCTGGGTAAAGCAGATTAACGTTCAGAGCAGACTTTTCGATTACTCTAACTTTTCCGTACCGAAAACATTCAACGCCATTTTCTCGAAAGTGAAATTTGTGTACACGATTTAAAAAGTTCTATTCGATTGTTTGACTCATTTTGAGGGATTTTAATTAGATAGTAACAAACCATTGCCGATAAACATAGAATATTATTTTTTTAAATTCAATTGATCTATACATTTATCATAAAGAAATAAATTTCTTCCCGTGAAAATTGCTACGATTTTCTTTTTAAATGTTTTTTTTTATATCAAACTCGCACAATTCGTTCAGTTTAATACTTTTTTTTGGTCTTTATCGTTCAACGACGACATTTATACATGAAGATGAGGAATAAGTTTGTTTGGTTTGCTTCAGACAAAATTTTGAGATGCCAAAATGTTCACAAACTGAAGATACCAACGGCACAGCTTCGTGACCGTATATGAATACTCGATTCATAAATTAATAATTTTGTAACGAAAAAGTAATTTTTGTATTATTCAATAGTCGATGAAACAGCCGTAAAAGTTTTATGTGGATATGTTTTGTTTTGGGTGAGAAAGGAAATAGCAAAAATCGGGTTTTTTAATGGGTGTTTTGAATGTATATCCCCCGTTAAAGCGATTTACCACGTTGTAAACTGTGCGTGGACATTTTCGTCTCAGTGCGACCGCGGAAGCAGCGAAATTACAGTGCGACCGCGCAGGGTTAAAACGGTGATAAGCGAGGTTGAATGGAAGACCACCGTATTATAGATAAATTAAGGGGCCAGTCCACTTTGAAAATTTCAAAAAATCGAAAGCACGCAAGACTCGAAGAAATCGACGATGATGAGCAATCAGAAGGGATTTTGTACGGTGCAGAAATTGCCGATTGAGTTTAGGCAAGAGTTTTTCATAGTATAAAATTCAAACGCATTTTTCTCGAAACAACGTTTTCAAAATCTAGCTCCATCGTTTCTCTAAAACTAACAAACCGATTCTCTTAAAGTTTGAATCACATATTGTAAACATGATTCGCAACAAGATGACCCTCGATGGTTTTAAAAATTTTATTTTTACTCTTTTCTTGCGAAAAACTGCGAAAAAATACGCGTTTTTTTACTTTTTTTGTTTTTCATTTGCCATTTTTTTATTTTTTGATAAAACTTTATATCCGAGGATCATTTTGTAGCTGGTGTCATACTGAATCTAATGGACTGTGATTTTTTTGTTTTGGACAAGCCGTTGCCAAGTTGTGATTGAGGCGTTACGTTAAACCCACCCCGCCTATTTTTGAGGCGTTACGTTAAACCATAGTTTTTGTACTTAAAAATGAATAAAAATTAATTGAATTTTTTTTAAATGTATTTCAAGACTTCATCAAGCCCAACAACTTTTATATTCAGATCTTTTATGAAATCCGCAAAAAAATCGCGAAAATAGCCTTTTTTCGTGGCTCCAAAGTGGACTGGCTCCTTAATTCGTATGTGCTATAAACCTAGCTAAAAAGAACCAGGTATACTTTCATTTTCGTACATACAGCCGAGATAATCTTGAAATGTTACAGGCCTCTCTATCCGGATCTGGTACCGGTATTCACCACCAGATGTCTCCGCCGAAAAAGTATGAGTTTCGTGACAAGTAATTTTTTTCACACAACGCGTAGTACGGTAGGCATTCGCGTGAAAAATAAATTATAATGCGGGACACCCTGTATTAGCACCGTTGAAGAAGGACTCGAGTGCTTGGGTGCACTTTCATATACGTTTATCGGCGTTTACTATTTACGTTGAGAGTTTTTAAAAGTCGTTAACGTATCCACATACATGAGCGATTATTACGCCTCGCGTCATCGTGCGAACCGAAATTTCATAAATATTAATTATTTTTATATAGATAAAAACATAGTACGAACATAATAAATATTACCTAGAATAAAAACGTTTCTCAACTACTGCACTCCGCTCCAAAAGCTTAAAACAACATACCATGCATTCGCAAGGCGGTTGCTTCAAGGGCCCTGCATAAGCTTGACATTTCAGAAACCATTTTCTATTTATTATATAGCTTTATAGCCTAAGGTGTTTAGTTTAATTTGCAACGAAGATTTTGTGACAATTCAACATATTGATCGAGTTAGGTAGATTTTTGTGACGGGCCAGATTGCCAAACTGTCCCGCTGCGATACGGAGTACCAGACCGAATGATTTTTTTATGTCTTTATCCATTTGTTGATAACAAATGTATAAGCCGTTTTGGTCGAAAATTGAATTTTTATTCCATACTTAGCGAAATTTGTCACTTTCAAATTTACAACAAAAAAAAGTTTCCGGCCGTACAAAAGTTTTATTATTATACTAAAAATACATTTTTTTTCGGATAAGCCTAGTAGCCGAAACCACATACACCGACTGGCAATACAGCATATGGCAACGGCGCAACTTTGTTTAAATAATAATCATTTGGCAAGACAAATTTCCGCCAGCCTTTAGTGATTTTCGTAGGGCTGTAACTCAATCTCAGTGCAAAATGGTCGCAGAAGATAGAAGGAAAAGTATCTTCTTCATTTTATTTGTATTCGTAGATTCCATTGTACGGGGTCTTCCCCTTTATTATATTCCCCGCCATATTCCACTCGTCATCCCCACCTTGCGGCCGCAGCCGACTGTCCCCTCTGTATCGCATTCACCATGACATATCTGTCATGGGTAAGCTGCCATGATTGGCAGGTATTGCTATAGCCTTTATATATTAGGTGTACAACTTAGTTCGGTCCGTTTTCAAAAGATGGCTCTAGGTGCTATAAATGGTCGACGGCAACAGCTGATTTTTGCTGTATCGTGAAGTATCAACATCTCTTAACCAAATATCGTTTACAGACCTTTGAGTTTTGCGCATCAAGTCTAATTTTTACTGCGGTGGAAATGTCGAATTTCGTCCCCAATAAGCACCATTTGCGGGAAGTGTTGATTTTCTGTTTCAATTGGAAGAAAAGTGCAGCTGAAGCCCACCGAATGCTTGTGGGACCATCCATCACGGGAGACTTTTACAGGCAACAATTGATCCGTTCGAAGCGAGCTATAGCCGAAAAACGTCCAGAATATGCGACCAGACACGAGTCCATAATCTTTCAACATGAAAACGCTTGGGCTCACGTTACTATGGTGGTTAAAAACTATTTGGAAAATAGCGGGTGGGATCTTCTGGCTCACCCACTTTATAGCCCAGACCTTGCCCCTTCCGACTACCATTTGCTTTGATCGATGCAGAACGCTTTGCCCGGAATACGCTTCACGTCACAACAGGCTATCAAAAATTGGCTCGATTCATTCTTGGCTTCAAAAGATGAACGCTTCTTCCGCAACGGAATGTATAAATTACCAGAAAGATGGAGAAAAATAGTGGCTAGCGATGGACAATATTTTGATTAATGCATTAATTCATATTATCATTCAAACAAGTGCGTATTTTAAGGAAAAAAACGGACAGAACTAAGTTGTGCACCCGAAATAAAGGCTATAACAGTACAGCCGGTCGCGCGTTTCGTCGAGAATTACATCACGGGCTGCAGTCATACATACACACACACACACCCACGCGCGCACGCACACACACACGCACGGACGCACGCACGCACGCACACACATTTGGGGGGGGGGGGGGCGTAAATAAATGTAGACATGGGTGTAGAAATATCTATATAGTGGACCAAACAGACACGGGGAATAAACCTCGACAGCAAATGATTATGGGAAGTCCGATAAAGGATATACCGATTAGGGTGCACGGGCATGCAACCCCAGTACCAGCACCTCCAGGGAGTGACCAAGCGGGCTCCCGGGCGTCGTCATCGAAAAACCGCAGTACCATGGAGGTGGGCCACTTGGCCTTCATGGCGCATAATGTTCCAAGTGAACAAAGGAAGAGGAAGGTGGAAACCAAAAGGAGATCAGAAAGTTGGTAGAGAGGCACGGAAAGACGCTGGAGAGCCTAGCCTCTTTTATTCAGCAGAAAAAAAAACCTCCATAACGAGATCCAGCGGTGGGTTCCTATGCTTACCGATACTTGAAAAGGTATAGAGGACCTGGTAACGTGGAGTGCAAAGCCACAGGCGGCAACGTCGACTGGAGGTACGCAAACCACGCCGATCATAAACCAAGCGAAATCGACTCTCCCTAACAAGGAGAGGAACGATGAAGGCATGGATGTGGACGGTAGCTCGACGCAAGTAAGCAAGGCGAAGAGGAGAAAGCGGGTGACACCGACGTCGACCGAGGGAAAGGAGCCGAAGAAGAAGAAACAGCGGGAGGAGCCATTGACTGGTCAATCCGAGGATAAGGGAGGCGAGAGATCAGAGCAGAAGTGGCAAACTGCGAGAAAGAAGAAAATATCGCACAAGAGATCCCAGAAGTAGCCTCAGAAGAAGCCGCAGAAACCTCGCGAACGGCGGACTCTGCCCAACGCTCTCGTCATCCACAAAAAGGGTGACTTGAGCTATGCGAAGATCTTGAGTCATATAAAGAAGGATCCGGCGCTCAAGGATGCAGGTGAATGTGTCCAAAAGGTACGCAGAACGCACGCGGGAGATCTGCTGATCGTTCTGAATAAGGAGAGCTCAGCCAAAACACCGGAATTGCGAAACCAATTCGAAGGTGTTCTTGGCGAATCAGCGGCGGTGCAGAGTAAAGTCCAGGAAGTTAATCTGAAGATCAAGGATCTGGAAGAGGACGCGACGAAGGAGGAGATATCGGCGGCCTTGCAGAGATTCTTGGGACCGGACTATCCAGCCACGGAACATACTTAAGTCTCTGCGTAAAGCATATGGCAGGACTCAGATCGCGGTAATACGACTCATTTATACGAGGGTAGTAAAGTGACGAACAGGAAGGGCCAAGCCCTGCTTAAGGCTATGTCCTTATTGGATGTAGTACTACTTAATGCAGGTACAAAGCCCACTTTCGTTAAAGGTGAAGCCTCCTCTATAGTGGACCTCACTTTTGTGAGTAGTAGCCTGGCCAGAGGAAACTAGTGCCACTGGGTAGTCAGTGATATCTACACTCACAGTGATCATCAAGCGATTCTCTGGGAAATTCGTGGAGACTTCAGCAGAAAAGCGAAGGCACCGAAGACAAACGGGAAGGGCTGGAAAGCGAAAATATTTGGAGCAGACTTATTTCGTGAAACTTTTGACACCAGCCCCCTCGCAGCGGAAAGTGGAACCGAGAAGGTCGAGTGGTCATGCAGAAGGTCACCGAAGCATGCGATGCCACAATGCCATGGAAATGTGATGTCGACTTCCGACTGGTGGTACACTGGTGGAGCGAACAAATTGCCGGCCTCCGAAGGGAGTGTCATCGAACTCGCCGCCTAGCACAACGAGCTCGAGGCAAACGCTCGTTCCCCAATTTGGAGGAACAGGACAGGAAGGCGCGCTTGGAGCTTAAAAAGGCTATCAAGCAGAGTAAGGCCGAAAGCTGGGACGAACAGCTCAGCGAGGTGGAAGATGCTACCTGAGGCAGGCCGTACAAAGTAGTAATGACTCGGCCGAAAAGCCAGCCAATGCCATCCTGTGGACGCAGTCCTGCTGGAAAAGATTGTTACACATCTGTTCCCCGAGCAACCCAAGGAGGACGTCGATGAAAAAATCCCAGCCATTACTGAAGAAGAGCTTCTTACGGCGATTGCCTGGGTGGACAACAATAAAGCCCCCGGCATGGATGGGATACCCAGCATCGCACTCAAGGCAGCGATCAAGTTGGCACCGGCAATATTCCTGGGCATGTACAATGCGTGTCTCAAGGAAGGAATCTTCCCGGACAAGTGGAAGTGACAGAAGCTAGTGCTCGTCCCGAAAAGAAAGAAGCCGCCAGACGAACCTTCATCCTATCGTCCGCTCTATATGCTGGATACCGCCGCAAAGATCTTCGAGCGCATCATCCATAATAGGATTGACCAGGTCGTGGACCTTCCACTGGCGGAGAGCCAGTTTGGCTTCAGGAAGGAGTGCTCTACTCTGGATGCCATTAACACAGTGGTGAAGCAGGCGCAGGAGACGACTGCGGGGAAACGATCAAGACAAGAGGGTCCAAGAAGTACTGCGCAGTTTTCGCTCTCGACGTCAAAAACGCTTTCAACTCGGCGATATGGAAGTGTATCATGGATGCCCTAAAAACATTAGATGTACCATGGTACCTACGGAGAATAGTGGCGAGTTACCTATGTAGTAGGTGGCTCACGTACGACACAGAGGATGGACCGAAGACGTATAAGGTGACTGGAGCAGTTGCTCAGGGCTCTGTACTTGGACCGCGTCTGTGGATCATCATGTACAATGATCTGCTGCTATTACAATTGCCGAAAGGACTGTCCATCGTCGCGTTCGCAGATGACGCGGCGCTGATTGTCATCGCCAAATTCCTGGAGCAAATCACCGCACTCTTCGGCGAAGCTTTCGCCAAGATAAAGGAATGGATGCCTTCTGTTAGACTGCAGCTTGCAGCACACAAAACAGAAGTACTCCTCGTATTCAGCAGAAAGGCGATGGAAACGGTGACGCTCAGGGTTGGAAACGCCGAAATCACATCCCAACCGTTCATTCGATACTTGGGTGTGATTCTAGACGCGAGGCTGAACGTTAAAGAGCAGATCAGCAGAAAGGCCGCTGGGGTGGCTACCATACTGGCGCGACTCATGCCTAATGTCGGTGGCCCCAGACAGAAGAGAAGGAAACTGCTGTCATCAGTGACGACCTCAGTGCTCACTTATGGCATGCCTATATGGGCTGACGCACTGAAAATCCAGGAGTACTGCAGGAAGGCTGCAGCAACGTATCGCGTCAGCGCCTTGAGGGCAGCCTGTGCATTTCGCACTGTCTCCGAGGACGCTATCAACATTACGCGGGAATGCTGCCCATTGAGGTGCTCGCCGAGGAGCGTCGATTGATATACCAGCAGAAGGAAGCTAGAAACCCCAGTTATGCAAGGACAGAAGCGAGAGCAACCAGTTTCAACCAATGGCAGACGATGTGGGATGCCTCTACCAAGGAAAGGTGGACACACCGACTAACCCCGAAGGTGGAGATATGGGTGAACCGTCCACACGGGGAACTCAACTATTATCTCACTCAAGTGATCTCAGGCTGTTTCCGGGTCTATAAACTCTATAAGTTTAATTATGAAGATTCCCCGGACTGTCCAGCATGTGTAGCAGTCGAGGAGAACGCTGAACATGCATTGTTCCAATGCCCACGTTTTAGTGACTCACGCGCGATAGTCGAGGATCAGCTGGAGACACGCATCACCCCGGAAAACCTGGTGGATTTGATACTGAAGTCAGCAGACGCATGGACATCGGTATCGGCTTATGCTGCCGCAGTAATGAAGGAGTTGCGACGTGCAGAACGCGCGAGCAAGAAGACGACACCGGAAGACCTGGCAGTCATAGATGAAATTAGCGACAGGTGGAACGGGGGATGTAAGGTCGTCTGACAACACTGCAGGAAGAGCTACGGCTAACGCCTCTCCCGCGATGTAATACCTAGCGGTGGTCCCGCGGGAGAATTTGTAAGGCCGCAGAGGAACATGGGTTTTTAGTCGGCGCAAGCCCGACACACGGAAATTATTTGCTACGGTGCGGAGGCATTTTCCCGCTAAACCTTTTAAAAAACACACACACACACACGTACTGGCTTGTGTGCGTGACATCCGTGTAAACTGGAGCTGCGTCACGCCCGTATTTATTTTTCTCTGAGACTACAAGACTGGGATTCAAACAAGCTGGATGGAAGGAAAAGTATTTCAACCCTTCGAGGTCACACCCTCGGCCAGCAACTTCGTTGGCTACAAGGGGTCCGAGTGACCCCAGCCACGTTTAAACGATTACCACGTTGATTCTATTGTACCGAATAGGTTATAAAAATTCAGGGTGTTAGTTTAAACCTTCTAGAATGTGGCATTCTCGGTATAATATTATAATCGACATTTCAAAAGGCGGAAACAAATCAGGAAGGGTTCAATCCGTGAACAAGCCATTTTTTATTTAAAATATCATAACTGTTGCAATTTTCTATTAAACAAACAATGTAGATCGATAAACTTGAGATATGGAAGTTGAAGGTAAAAAAATAGCTTCATAGGGGGCGTTTCAAAAAAGGTATTTATTTGGACTCTTAAAGAGGGCCCATGTCGCACCTTAAAAAAACGATCATCGTAAAAAATGAGTAATTTATTCGCAACAGGGAGCCGAACAATTGTGAGATCATAGTGTTAACATAATATATACAGTAGCGTGCAAAAGTTTCGGGTCACCCTATTTTAGATGGATATTGCATAGAAATACGATGGTACGGGAAATACAAACGAGTGACGACACTTATAATTGGCGTCCAGATGCTTGATATTTAAAAAAAACTGCGGTATAAACAGTAATATCATTCTTCAACAATTAATTATCCAACAGTTTTTATTTAATGACTGTACACAAGTATTTGGCCATATACTATTACGTATGAAAACAAAAAACAAAACATTATAAAAATAACAAAACATGGTTTAGTTTTCTCTGTAGAGTCAGTACTGCGTTGCCATACCCTTAGCAGCGATTACAGCAGCACATCGTCGGGGTATAGACGCGATTAATTGCGAGATGCGATCTTGTGGCATCTTTTCCCACTCATATTGCAAATGATCCCATAATTCCGTCTTGTTGAAGTGATTCTTCGTTCCAACGCGAACCTTGAGCTCTTGCCGCAAATGTTCAATTGGATTTAAATCCGGTGACTGCAATGGCCAGTCGAGAAGGCGCACTTTTCGTCTTTCAAGAAAATTCTTCACAAGACGCGAAGCATGTTTGGTATCATTGTTGTGTTGGAATATCTACCCATTCGGCATGTTTTTCTTTGCAAATGGGAGCATATGGTCTTATAATATATTTCGATACATTATAGCGTCCATATTGCCTTGGATTTCTATTAGCGGACCAATACCGTTATCAGAAAATGCTCCCCAAACTATAACATTCCCGCCACCGTGTTTTACAGTTGGAATTTAATATCGTACATCGTATCTGGTACTTGCTGGACGTCTTGCGTACTTGCGACCATCATTTCCGAATAATTAAAACTTGGATTCGTCGGAAAAAAGAACTTTTCGCCAATTCGATACTGTCCAATGTTGATATTTTTTGGCATAATTCAATCTAGCCTTCTTATTCTTTGTGCTAATGAGTGGTTTCTTCACACCAACGCGCCCTATCAATCCCACAGCTTTCAGACGTCCGGATACCGTACTCCGACTGATATCAGCAAGATTTTCACTCCGTAATTCTCGCGAAATTATTGCTGCAGTTTTTCGCGGATCTGTGACGCATTTTCTTTTAATGATTTTGTCCACGCGTTTTGAAGTTTTTCGTGGTCTACCACTTTGACTTTTATCACACAACGAATTTGTTGATTTATATTTCGCAATAATACGGTGTACTGTGCTTTTCCCAATAGATAGAGTATTTGCAATATCACGAGAACTCTTTCCTTTTTCAAATAGTTTTAACACAACTTCGCAGACCTCAATTTTTGTGTGTTTCGCCATTGCGGCAGAAATAGAACTGATTTTTTCATGATCCTTTATGTTTCGAACTAACGTGAAAGTAAACGCGAAAGAAAACGTAAACAAACCGTGATGCTGGAGAAGGTGAGACAGCGGCCCAATATTTTTGCACACTGACCGAACGCGGTGGACGCTGTACACAAATCATACACTATACAAACAAAATAATATACCAAGCTGTTATGCATATCATAGCTCCCTCACATATTTGAAAAGATGGGAAGTTTCAGGCATTAAATATTTTATCGAATAACTGAGAAAATAAGGTTGGTCCGAAACTTTTGCACTCCACTGTATATGAAAGATATTGAAAAAATTACAAAGTACTAAAAAAAATCATAAATAAATCAAATTTGTCCAGGTTTTATGATTCTCCAGGTAGTATTGTAATGAGCTTTAAGTGATGTAAACTTTGTACTTACGTTACGTAGAGTGATCCCACGAAGAAAACACTTTTATCGCAAAAAATATACGTGCAGATCACACGGGAGGGGTACAAATGACCCCAGTACCCGGTAATTTTTTTTTTGTATCGACTACGACGACGAGACTGCTGTCGCGAATCGTCTGACCCTAATCGGTACTTACAAAGGACGCTTCGAAGCACCCTTACAAGGCAGGCCAGCTTCCTTAGCCGTCTACTACTTATAGAAATTCTAGCTGAAAGTCGAGCGTGGGGTCCCCTGGACCCCGTGTGACTGCAGCGGGCTAAAGCTTCGAGTTTCCACTTTACGGTTTTTTAATTACATTTTTGTTATCGGCCGTTACTGAAAAATCATGAGAAAACGAAAAAGGTTTTGAAAACTTGAAGGGATTCTCTAAATGATGATTTTATTTTATTCCAACAATTTTTTCATTATGTCCAATGAATTCCGAAAAAAGCTACAATATTGTATAACCCCCGTTATTTTTATTTTTTAAAGTAAAATCGTAGTGTCTTTGCAAATAATCGGTGCGACAAGAATCTGTTTTCTTTCAACCTCAAACTGTCCTTCATGTGCCTGCAAAGTATCGAGCGTTTCCGATGTTTTTTTTTTCATTGTGTTCAGATCGATGAAAATTGTCGCTTTTACTAAAAACCAATTGAAGGATCGGTTTAATTATTTTTAATTGATTTTAGGGGTTCGATGAAAAAAGAACGTTTTTTTGGGTATTTTTGTATGCATACAGTAAATGTTAATTATTCGTTTTTTTTTTTAAATCAAGTTACACAGTTACGAATAGCTTTGAGCACTTTGAAGTTCTGAATACCGTCCGTCCATCCCCTGTACGGTCATTGGTTCATCAGTAATCAGCCCACAGTCAAAAGTCCCATTTTTGCTTTCGCAGCTGATAACTCGACGACGATTCAACGCATGGAGCTGTCCCATCGGTCAAATTGAAAAGAAAGGATGAACCTAAAGGTTTCTGAGCGAGAAATTGGTCAACAAATGTATTCACGCCCGTACATTTTCTGCAATTGGAAAAAAACCAAAGTTTTCCTTTTGCTGTTTTTCTTATACATTTTTCGGTGACGGCCATCATACATTCTTTTGAATTAAAAAAACCGTAAACAAAAAACTTCAATATGCTTTTTTTCATTGCCTTACGACTATTTTTCACTGACAATAAGTTACAGCCTATTGAAGTTCGCTGAAAAATTTCGAGGAGTTTTGTTATTCTTTGATTTTGTTGAGTAACGTATTAATGATGTGTAACATTCCGACCTCATCATCCCAATACTACCAGCAGAAAAAAAACACGGTAAATCGAGCTGTTTCTTGGGCCTCAAGCTTATGCAGACCCCTTAACTACCTATATTCGCTATCCCTCGTCTGCAGAAAAGCTGCATTATGTCTCATTGTCAGTCAATGTTTTTCAAATCCTTTTGTAATTGTCGCGGGGTATGATCTCGCGTACGATTTACATACTTGTTAGAAACCTATATATATGTAAGCGCAGGCATATACGGTACATAGTACAAGCTCTATAATCGACCACCTGGAAAGTTTCAAATGTTCGAAATCAATCCTGTGTCCATCGAAATTGCAGAACATTTTTGTCTATCTTGAGACATGTAAAAGACAGCGGATTATGGGGCTTGCCGGATTATCGAACCAGCGACCATCGAGCGTGTATTACACACACGCGTACATACGATTATATGTATATATGTATGTATATGTATGTATACGAGGTGCAAAAACTAAAGGATCAAGAAAAAAAGGCGAAAAATGGTTGCAGAATAATTTAAAAACGGCAAATTGAAGCTTGAAGTTTCTAGTTTTGAGTCCTAGCATGAAAAAAAACTGAGTATTGAACGGTTTTTGAGAAATTATAAGAAAATCGAAAGGAAAAAAAAGTCAAAATTTTCGCTTGACTTTCGAAATGTCCACGGATCTGAGTCTACTTTTTTTGGCCATTCCATCTAGAAGCTTTTTGAATTTGATTTTTCCCCTTTACTTTGAGTTATTGTTGCCCTGTGTACGATGATTATTTCCAAGTTGTCAAAGCCAAAACGATACTTTTTACCTTGATGACCCATAACTCGTGTATTAATGATCGTACCGAAAATTAAAGCGTGCTTCTGGAAACTTCAAAATATCCTCTATACGTTTTTTGCATTGTTTTCAAAAAATGGGGCAAAAATTTGGAATTTTTTTTTCTCCTGGTTCTCTTATAATTTCTCAAAAACTGTTCGCTATTGAGCATTTTGAATGCCAGGGCTTAAAACTAGAGACTTCGAGCTTTAATTATCTCTTTTTTCATTGTTCTACGATTATTTTTCATCATGCTGAAAAGCGGTAAAAAGATTCAGTCTTTTTCTTGATCCTGTAAATTTTGCGCCTAGTATGTATATATTTTTTACACCTTGAGTGAGAAAGAAAAAGAAACACCCATCCGGTCTTGCCTCATAGTTTGTATTGAGAACCTTAAGTCACGACGAGAGATAGCTCTTACGCTCGCAAAAAAGGCATTGCGAAAATATCTAGATAATTGAGCGAGGAACCGTACATTATGGATAAATAAGTAGAAAAATAAGTACGAAATTCTTTTCATCAAAGCGAAACGGATTATTCTAAGGCAAATTTTACAGAAAATTTATCGAAAAAATCGCAACTACAAATATTCGAAAGCAATTGATACAATCATTTTTCAAAAATCGATTATCGCCCATGCACGAATCACCTACGCAGTGTATATGGAAAAAAATATTCGAAAACCTAACATTTTAAACTACCTCATGTGTAAAAGAATAGCGCAAGTCCATAATCATAGTATTAATTATAAAAATGGGTATAACATATGCAGTCCAAATATTGCAGCATCTATGTATGGCGGAGGGGGGCGGGGGGGGTCTGAAAAAATGGGTATTAATCGACGATCGATCAGGGGAGGATCGATCCATCAAGACGTTGCACGCAATATTCAAAAGAATTTTGCAAAATACCCATGAAAAAAGAATTCGTTTTTTTTTTCTTCATCTGTTGCCAACAATAGAAGGCGTGTGTCATTTGATGTATGAGGCGAATTGTCGTGAAGCTTTTTTTTTCGCTACGTTTCATAGGTGATACCTTAACACGTTCTAGATCCACGGCATTCATCATGGTTCCCTGAAAAAACTCCACGGTCGTGTAATGCCTCTTCAGGAGACCCTCCAGCTCGAGATCGGGCTCTTTCCTGCAATCACAGGCCACGCCTTACGAAAGAGCGACCCAACCGTAATCGATTTTTCGCACAAATCGAATAATCTTTGTTTTTTTTTTTGCGTTCCGATGTAAGAAAATTAACGAAGCAGATTCGGCCACGCGACGAAGACTAGCTCGATGCCCTACTCGAGCACCCCAGCTATAGCGAGTAGCTAAAATTGCAATTACTTTTCTGATACCTATAGAAAAATATACTCACCGATCAATCGCGTTCGTTACGCATACACACACACGCACACAACCCAAATATAAACAAAACACATCAGAAGAATGAATGTTCCGGTAACCCATGTACATAGATACGCAGATGTTTACGTTCATATATAAATTTAATTGCGGCTGAATGAAAATGAATTGAACCCTAGAATGGCACACTTCGGCATTCGATATCACTAACGGTACACTGGGTGTTTACCACCCGACTAACTTCAGGAAACGGTGTTTCACTAAACCAACGCAGCATTTTCGTTGAAGGTTTGGAAATTCGAGAGAGAGAGAGAGAGAGAGAGAGAGAGAGAGAGAGAGAGAGAGAGAGAGAGAGAGAGAGAGAGAGTCAAACAAAGCCTGAATGTGCAACAATTTGTTATAAGTAAATCGTGTTTTTCTGAAATTTGTTTAGCGTCATTTTAAAGAAGAAAATTATCAACAAAGAAAAATATCAAAGAAAAATATCAACACTTTTGATAAAGAAGTTTACACTACACTAAAAAGTCCAATTATTTGGAACCAAGGCTTTTTTATATCAGCAAAATGCAAGTCTTTCGTTGTAAAACTCGAAACTTTTTAAATTTGTGGTGTTTTTTTTTAAATTGTTTTTGGTGGCATTACGAATAGGCGGGGTGCCACTATTTGAAAGAAAAAAAAAAACATTGTCCACAATGAAAAATAAATAACTAGCGGGCAGCGTGAGAGGAGGGTTCTTTCAATAACTAAATCTCGCGGCTTCGGAGAGTATACCCGAGTCCATTCTGTTAGGCAGGGATATAAACACACGTCAACGTCAAAAGGGACGTAGAGCGAGAGAGACAAAACTTATGCCGTTGAAAATGTCGCGTAAACGCTATACATGTGCGTGAGCCACCCAGTAGGAATTTTAGTGCATCGTGATAAAGACGATGCACTTAAAGTAGCGTCGCACTGCCGCGGCCGAAACCTACTGAACGCTTGAGGGGAGACCTCAAAGCGAATTTACGTGCTGGGGGTTGCTGAAGCCTTACAGCCTACCTGCTCAGAGAACTACGCGACGGAAAAAAGGCCTGGATGTGCGACACCCGGTGTACCGTTTTCAAAGCTTAATTATTGACAATAAACCTCGAAAATAACGTCGAAATACAAAAGGTAATGATTTTTTAATTAAAGATGAAATAACGTAAGAATAGGGAGAAATGTACGATGATTGACGACTATCAGGACTTGTTTGGTGAGCAAAGTTCGACTCTGAAAGTAAACAAAGTCACAATAGTTGCTTACACAAGGACACACCCTCTATGCTGAGAAGGGAAAGCCTGATAGGTATAAATCACACTGTACTTTCGTCCGTTGAATTTTGCACTGAAAATCAAATAAAGAGAAAAGATTAACGGAAAACAAGTTGTCGAGCACGCACCTGTGTAAGAAAACGACTTCGACGTCAACATCCTCTCGATCCTCGTGCAAGAAATCCTTGAGGAAGTGCGAGACAGACTCGTAGGTGATGTGGCCGCACACAACAATGTGTCTGCCAAACACAGAACAAACGTTAGACATACGATAATCGACGATTCAACCAGCCGCTCGATTATCAGACTCGTGGAAAATCATGAATTTTTTATTTTTTTTTTCAATTAATAGTGAAAGCAAAAATTCTACACCACGTATGCTACACATCGAATATCTACTTTGGCTACGGCTATATCGTCGAATTCCCTCAATCATCGTGTTTTCATAGTTCGGCTTTCGGAAAGTAAAAATTATACTACTTGACAAATATTTAAAACATTTAAATGTGGTTTTTGAAACGGCGCGTCTACTGGCGCCCGAATATTTGTTCACGGCTGGAAATAAATAGAAACTACTACCAAGATTTATTCACCAAATATCATAGGGTTTTGTGAGAGTCCACGTGCGATAAGACCACGTAACGGTGGAATAACTAAAACATCGATTATATTCTTAAGCTCTCTCTCTCTCTCTCTCTCTCTCTCTCTCTCTCTCTCTCTCTCTCTCTCTCTCTCTCTCTCTCTCTCTCTCCCTCTCCCT
>OZ023316.1:3488387-3562497 GCA_964007375.1 Ophion obscuratus | reverse complement strand
TATCCGAGCATACGAATTGTTACTCATGAATAAAAGATTTTTTTCTCCATTGAAATTTAGCTAACGTTTACAGTTCTATAGAAGGAATGTAAAAAAAAATGAAAAAAAAAAAATGAAAATACAATACCAATTTTTAATCGATGAGAAATGAAATGTTTTTTGAGTCTTCACCGACTTTGCCGAAGGTCGATTTTCACCAATCGATACGATAGTCGGTGAATAATACTGTTGGCTTGTATTTATTTCAATGCGTGAACAGATATTTGACAAGGCATTGGAGATGTAGACAAATGTTGGCAAATACGCCATAAAAATACGAGTCAATTGAATAATCCGTTTGTAAATATTGATTCGATTGGTATAACTTGAACGATGCGGGAATATAATGTGAATAACGTGGCCAAGACTTACCAGGATTCGATAGGAATGAGTTATACAAGCCGACTATACGATAACAATCGTAATATAAGCAAATATGACAGTTTGATCACAAGTGAAAAAAAAAAAAAAATCTAGCCGAACCGGCTGCGGCGGCGGCGGCGGCGACGGCGGCGGCGGCGACGGCGGCATATGAACGATCGATCGTTATAATCGAGTGATATTATTCCAGGTAACAAATTGACCAGGCTCTTCCGTGTTAATTATTGTAACAAACGGTCAAGCACCAACAAACGACACAATGTTAATTCAAAATAACAACTAAAATACATTTTTTTTCATAATCACAATGGTGGTTAATCTAAATCTACGATTGTGCGTGTTTGCATCGAAGTCATTCGTATCGGTTAATACTTCGAGTATACGTGGTGGTGGTGTCGGTGAGTATACGAAATGAAATAAACAGGTGCCTGTGTTTAGAAGTGTATATCAGTGTGCGTATGTTCGCGCGCCCCGTCACCAATGGCACGACGTTTTTTCTTCTTCTTCTTTTCTTTAGTTTTTTTGTTTCTCGACATATCCGACACAAAGAGGGGCAATGTTTATCGCATCGGTATTCCATGCAGCAGCAGTCTCGGCGTCATGGGAATGTTACGCGCGTCTCTGTTGAGGGCCACCCGAATACGGAAAAAAGCTGCTCATTGTGAATTTGACGGAAATAAATGTCAAGTGAAATTCACGACGAGGCAGAGATGATTAATTGAACATTAATATAGCGAAAGTACCGCTCGTCCCCCAAAGCGCGTCTATTAGCCCGCGTCTGTGTATGTATATTTTTTGTTACTCGATAGTGTAGTAGCGGGCGAGGAATGCGTTTACGTTGATACAGGCTGATTGGCAAGTACGAGGCTTTCCTTAGGCGCGGATACAGGATGGCTCCTTGTTTTCTCATTGGTCGAGATATTCGCGCTTCTCTACCTAGTCGTTGTCAATCAGGCTATACACGAGGAACGGATATTCCTCGAACCCGTTGTGCATCGGTGCATCTTTCATCAGGCGGTCTGCGCTATTCAGAAATGAAGACCTTTTTGGGAACACGAGGTCGGCCCGAAATATCGACCCGGCTTTGACAGAAATATGCTTATATCGGTGCGAAGGTCATTTTCGAGACACTGCCTCTTGTGTGTAATGTCGAGTACGAGGATAATGACTGCTACGCGGATAGTGCAACTCCAATGTCTCGGAAAAAAAACATCAGCCTTAAGTAAATATGCGTGAATCATTTGATGAAAATAAAAAATCACCCCGACGAGAAACGAAGAAAAGAGACGGCAGGCAGCCCGACATAGGCTGGCTATCGATTTTCATAAGAAAAAGCTACGACTTACAAATCCACTAAGATCTAACAAAATATTATTTGATTCGATACGAGGTCGATGCGCTTCAAGATAGCACGTTATAATGTTGCGAATAAAATAAAAGACAGCTATTAGACGGCCACGGACCAAGAGGTGTGCCGCATCCGTAGGATTATGTATTGTATATGTGCGCATGTACGGCATAGCACGATCCTTCTCGTACGTAAAGAAAATATCATAAAACCGTGCACATCTTACGAGGTCAAAGTTTCAATCGTTGGAGCCCAATAAAAATTACTGTCCTTCAATTGCACCAATTTTCATAACGCAGCTTCGGAAATGACTGAAACCTTCTTTTTACCATTCTCATTTCAAGATCCAAAATTTACGTCTCGAAAACATGATTTTTAATAATAACAAGAACGGGGAGATTACGAGATGGGAGAAAAAAGTGATGGGTGTATTTCAACGATGGAAACTTGGAGCCCGTCACATCTTTACGACACGAGAACCTGGCACGATGCTTTGCACATTCCCCTTTTTAAAAGCTCGAATTTTTAACGCTCCACTCGAAATGTTGATCAACTGTTGTTTGTTTGTTCTCATTTCGGTGATTATGGAGAAATTGTACGAAAAAATAGGGAGGAAATATTATTTTGCGTTAGCGAGTGGTCTCGCTGTGGCGGATTTCTGGCAAGCATACACCCGTTAATTACGTTCTTTCGACTTCAAATTAATATCAATGTTTTGCCTGATCGGATCAAACTCAAATGCGGTTAGTGTGCGAAAAACTACCTAAACCATTAAGGTATTCCTTTCACGAACCCAAATATTTTACACTTAACTGATTTTCGTCTATAATGAAGTAAAAATACATCCCAGTATACTGGTAAAATTTCAAGCCAAGTTACCGAACCTTTAACGAAAAATTACGGCCCTAAAAATCGTCTCACTTATACGGCGCTTTATGGACATGTCACGCTGGCCACATGTCTTTCTAATAATTTATACACTAAATAACTCTAGATGCCTAATACAAACTGCTCACAGGTTTAAAAAAGTCTAAAGATTCCGTAACAACAATAAAAACAGAGGGTCACCGAACGTTTAAAGAAAATATTAATGTTAAAACTTGGAAAAGTGTGGTTAGCAGAAGAATTTTTGTAGCCGTGACGTTTCAAATAAATGTAAAAATGTCTCAATCTACTAAATTTGCGCGAATTTTGTTATTCTAGTTTATCGTTGTGTATAATAATCCATTATAACTTGTTTTTTTTATTAAGCGCAATTGTAATTTACCGACGATTCAGACGGCCCTGCTTATGCCCCCACAAAATACGGCCCTCCGCGAAAGGAATACCTTAAGACCGTTGTTTTTCCTCTTATTCCTTACTTTCGTCGAGTTATTGAAATATGCAAAAGGATTGTCAAATGTTTTCCAAGACACCTAGCTTATATCGTATCGTATGATTTGTATACATATGTGTCTGTTGTGTGCGTTCGTGCGTGCGTGTGCGTGTGTGTGCGTGTGTGCGTGCGTGCGTGCGCGTGTGTATTACAACAGCGGGGATTATAAAAAATATGCACTCGATGCTGGTTACGTAACACTGTAAGCAGGGCCGCATGCTGGACAATGTGATTCTTTGCACTCTGAGATAAATACACTTGACGGAAGCTTCCAAAACGAGTCTCGAATTGACAATGGGACGCTATTTCAAACTAAGCAACTTTGTTCTTTTTCTTTTTTTTGTTGTTGCTTTCAAAGAGCTGCGACTGTTCTTCTCGCGAAAATTGAAACGGAAAACCTTTTTAAAGTGGTGGACAACCGCGGCGCGTCTTTTTTCTTCTTTCTTTCACGATTAGCTGCAAAAAACTCAAAAAATCGGAAAGGAACGTTCGTAAAAAAGCCTCTCTATTTATGTCACTGTGATACGCGCGCGAAGAAAGTTTCCAGTCTGATGTTGCAATTTATTACGGATCATTGGTCCAATACTTGAATTGTTATTAAAAATAAAAAATACTCATCAACACAAAAAAATACCGAAAACAACGATAATTTGATGCACGAATTACATCGATATTTTGTTTAAAAATTTGATTGTCTCAGACGCGCTGATATTCTTCGATAATGTGTGGCGCCGCGACTGTCGAAGAAGTCACCAATTTGCGAGCAAAAAAAACACCGGCTGCTCAGTAATTTGTTAAAAAATAGAGTTAAAACGTTAAAAAATTACGCTTACTTTGTAAAGTTCTGAAAAATCGGCCTTGACAAAAAAAGTCCGTAGGTCGCAAACGTTTTTAAAATTTTAAATACTTCTTATTCCGAAGGAAGCAACGCTCTACTGGAATGAGAAATATAAAGCAAGAGAGGCGGGTGGAGGAGGGGAGGCGCGTTAGAAAGATCAGAACGCGATTGGTTGATGTAAAGGCGCTGCGGGATAGAGCGTGAAAAAGGTAAACTTGTACATTTGCCTCGGAAGTAAGGATTACGATAGAGTGTCGGTTTGTCGCTTCGACGGTCAAGAGGCTGAAGGAAGAAAGCCGTATTTGTTGTCCCAAGTGCGTTGTCAGTGTGATGAGAGAAGCTAAGAGCAGTTGGTGGCGTGTGGTCAATCTGTGCAAGTGGTATAACGGTCAGTGCTGCCCCATTGGTGGCAAGACTCGCGATGGTGCCTGGGTACTTTGAAAATGCTTATTCAGGTAGTCGGAAAGGCTCGAGGGAAACAGAGAACAGCATAGAATAGGGAATAGAGACCGGGTATGCCTGCGTTGCTTTGTGTGTGTGTGTGTGTGTGTGTGTGTGTGTGTCTGTCCGCGCGCACGCGCGAGGGAGGGTAGGACAAACAGACGGAGAGGGAAAAAGGGAAAGAGCAAGATGCTCTGGAAAAATTGAGTGGTAAATGAGTATTCGGATTGCGTGGTAGCAGCCAAATTGTCGGTGGAACTAACGCCGGAAGCTAAGAAAATGGCGAGAGGCCGAGAAATAAAAACGCGCCGTCGCACGACTATCTCAGCTCTCGCAATCGGATATAACATCTAGTTGAAAGTGAGAAGTATTCAGCCGGTTTATCTCTCTTGTCTACGCAACACTTGCAGTGTAGGGATAGTGTTGAAAGTTATTTTGGCGAGGAAGATGCAGCGATAAATCGTACGTGTTGCGTATATTTAAGTACGTTGTTTATCCGGGTTTTCAATATTAGTTTCATGTAACATATGGTGATATTTTAATCTAAATTTCCCACGGAGTACATACATCAACTAGGTGGATAAAAACAGAACAGAGAAGGAATCGGAAGAATTTTAACCCTTGGAGGGCGTGGCACGTGGCTTCGTTTTTTGGCACCGACATTTTTTTTCGCTCACTTTTTCTATCATGCTTTTCCACATATTCCAAGCCGAAGAACTCCAACAGTCGCTACAGAGGTGTCAGTGCCTTCGAAGGGTTAATAGTCGAGTAAAATACACACACGAGAGTAACATGTACACATCAAAGTGGGGCGGAGGCGGAGGCGGAGATAGAGTAATCAGCACAGTATTGGGAAAAAGTCGGAGAGGCCTTTGGTCGGATGTTTTTTTTTCACTCTTTTTTTTTTCTATTTGGTGAACATTTTTATAGATAGCTATTTTTGTTTGTTTTTTTTTTTTTTTTTTCGTTTGTTTGTGTCTCACCTGCGACCTCGCTCGTTCTTCAAAGTGCCGCCATACTTGTTTCGCGTTCCGATCAGGTCAATTATCTCGGGGATACAACTGGCGAATATGGCCTACACCACACGATAGAACAGAACATAACACTCGCATGAATACATTTGAATGGATTTTGATTTGTTGGTATTCGTCGGTTTCGCGTTGCCATTCGTTTTTTTTTTCCTCCTCTTTTCTCATCCGTTAATCGATCAAAGAATTGTATCGTCAGTTCTAATAATAATAATCGTAATAAAAACAACAACAACAACAATAATCATCATAATAATTCGTAACGTCAATGATACATAGTACACGTCTCACAGTCGATTGTTATTTTACCGTTCAGTTTTTCTATCTTTTTTTTTTTTCGCGTACTTTTAACCACGTCACACATTTTCGGGTACGTCATCGTCAAATTGGCGGGGAAAGCGGAAGTATGAGAAAGCGGGTCTGTAGGAACCGATACGGACAAGGGTCGGGTGTGGAGAGGTGACGTTCTTTTTTTGCATACCGAACGGAAAGAAAAAGTTGATTAGCTACCGGACCGCGGGCCAACTCTTAGAGACACGATTGACAGTGCTGTCCTGCTCTGCGCGCCACGGCCCAACTGCATACTCTTTTCAGTTTCAAAAACAGCCAATGGATACATACACACACACACTCACGCGCACATAAAAATACGTACATACATATATATATATATATATATATATATATATATATATATATATATATATATAAAAATGTATGTGCGTGTATATGCATATAAGTATGATGTCAATATAGATACTAAATATCAACGATGGGTATATACAGGGTGGGGCACATAAAGTGTTACGGAACAATAGCACTCAAGCTATTGATCATGTCCAAAAATGTTTCGGACAAAAGTTTCAGCGTTTGAGAAGGCAGCCATACCGGACCAACCTATTTTTTTATCGGTGGAGGCGCCTAAGCTACGCCAAGGTCAACTCCATTTTTTCAAATGGCATGGTACATTTTTTCTTCAACCATCTTGTGGAGAACCTCAAGCCGACTAAAAAACATTCCGGGGTCAAAGTCGTTGAAGGTCACTCAAGGTCATTGTCGATGATACAAATCGAAATATCTCGGATCACTACCAAATATTTCGTAGCGATCCGAGATATTTAGTTTTGTATTTCATTTTAATAGGTCACCTTGAATGACCTTGAACGACTTTGACCCCCTGTTTTTTATGCGGCTTGAGGTGCTCCAAAAATGTACCATTCCATTTAAAAAAAGTGGAGTTGACCTTGACGTAGCTTCATCGCCACCAACGATTAAAGAAAAATTGGGTGGTCCAGTATGACGGGGTTCTCGAACACTGAAACTTTTGTCTGAAACATTTTTGGATACGATCAATAGTTTGAGTGCTATTGCTCTGTAACACTTTATGTGACTCATCCTGTATGTACATTATAGCTTTGATGTACACCCATCTGATTCTGAAGGAGTAGGGGGGGGGGCACACTACCTACACAACTAGGACCTACACAACTGTGGCCTCGACCTACCATAACTACGCGTGCCGACACGTCTACCTTTTTGTTCAAATGAATATGATTTAGTTTGCTTTTTCCATTTGCATTTTTAAGCCAGGTATACATGCCATTTCAATAGAGATACATTCGCGTGGGGCTGTTGCTGTCCCTCTCTCAGAAAATCCTGATGTTCTTTGTGTGTTTTGTAGCGAAAAAAAATCCCATCAGGTGCGTTTTTTTTAGCGTCAGGCTTTTTTTCCTACGCCTCGAACGACAAATTGAATACGACAACATTGCTCGTGTATGTGAGGGTATCTTTTTGGAAAAGCAAGACAGAACAAATTGAGACGGAGAATCGTGAAGAAGAAAGAAGATACGGAGATGGGGCAGGGGGGGGGGTAGCGTTCGTCGTATCCGTCATCATAGTCTTTCGTGTGCTCAGAAACTGCTGCCACTCCAAATGGGTTTGCCTGGAGCGGACTCATCGATCGTGTCCACTCTCGATCTGTATTGCTCTTTTCTTACGAATGATTCAGGTAGACACTCTCACGGAGCTTTCTTTTCGCATCGTAAAAAGTCTAGGGTCACCATTGTTCAAACGCATATGTAATGATATTTGTGAAATTTGTGCTGTTTAACTGAATAGATTGCCACTCTGTCAAGACTGCTTCGCAATGTTCAAGATATGGAAAAGCAGTTGTGCGTATTTATTTAAAAATAAATGCCTTTATCTTATCGTGGAAACAGAAAGTGGTTCTGAATAACGCTGTGTTGCCTTACGGGGGGAGGACGCCAATCGGGACGCACCGATATTGCCCAAACTGCGTGGATAGAAGGAGGTGGGTCGCCACTTAACGTTTCTAAAATATTTCGCCCGAGTGGGCCATAGAAAAGGGCCATAGAAAAGGGACGCTCTCCACCTATGGCCCACTCAGGCGAAATATTTTAGGAACGTTAAGTGCGGACCCACCTCCGTCCATCCACGCAGTTTGGGCGAAATTTGGACGCCAATTGGGTCCCGATTGGCGACCTCCCCTTGTTGGTAAATTCTGCATACGCACCGATCGAACGAGACAACATAAATGCTTTGACCTCTGTGTACAGAATTTAGCTATCTTGATCGGAAGTCGGATTATTTTTCAAACTCAAATGGACATTTATTATTGCCTTGTTGCAATTTTCAAACGTTTCGCGGAATCTGAATAATAAACGTTTGATAAAAATAATATTAATCGATTTCTGTGAAAACATTGAATCCGGGTTGGTAGCTTCTTTTTTCAAGATAAAGAAAATCAGACGTACACGATTGTCGGATTTTCCATTGGCTGTAAATTTTCATTTTGCTTAATCTTCGGCCGAGCTTTCACGTTCTGTCCCTTGGATAAACATGTATCGACGACGATCTGGCCACAAATGGCCATTCTCGAATGGTCATCAAGGACGCATTGAGAAAAGCGCCGTAATAGCTAAGAAATTGAACAAACAAACAAAATGGCGAAAAATCGCGTTCGACTGGTCCGCTCTCTCGCAATCCCATCGGAACTCGATTGTAGAGAGAGAAGAAAAAAAAAGCCGCCAAGTTTTGCTATTTTGGACGGTAGGGGGCGTGCACAAATTGTCGCAATATCGAGTAGGCGACTGTCACGATTCCATATCGATTGAAACGAAGATAACAAAATGTTGACCATCGAACTCGTCGGCCACCGATTTTGGAACAACCAAAATCTATTGTTTACGTACGTAAAAACAGTGTACATATGTACGAATGAAAATCAGTTGTTTCATATCATAATGTGGCGCTGAATTGACAAATGTTTACCTTTGTGTGCCTCTACACCCGGAATTGAAGGGGAAAAAACCAAATAATACGGACGCGATGTTCTTATCGTGATTAATTTTCGAGCTATTCCATTCTTTGAGGCCGTACTCTCTCTTGAGGCCTTTTCTTCTCGTAATAAAAAATATATATATATATTATATATATATATATATATATATATATATATATATATAATATATATATATATATATAAAATATATATATATATATATATATATATATATATATATATATATTCCCTTTATAACGGAAATTAAAAGCTCTCCATCGATAAATTTGCGCAAACATCATTCCAAGAGCCTCGTGTAGCTTAGGCGGCATGTGGTCGAGACAAAAAATAATGATAATTATGGCTGTATAACTATACTAGAATGTTTTGCACAAAGTAACGCGAAAACTTGCTAAGGACGGGTGTTTGTTAATGGAAATTTCATAAACGACATTTTGTAATTTTGTAATGCAATGCAATGTAATGCAAACTGTAACTTTGGTTTTTAATGGCATTTTTAACATTATTCAATGATTTTGTTTAAATTTTCGCAAAAAAAAACCCACCATTTTTTCTTGAGAGACGAGCCAATGTCCTACTGGCAGTTTTACGTTACGTCACGTACGTATTGGAACGTACGTGATGAGTGGGGCGCGGTACATGTGTCTCCAAGTATTTTCGACCCGATATCTTTTGTCCGTCATTCCCTTTTCACGTGATCTTCAAATTTGCATCGTTGGAACGTAACGAAAAGCCTACGCAAATCACTGGAATACGTTTGCTTATTCTTATCAGAGATTTACCGCCACAATTTGCAAAAAAATAAACGTTTTTCGTAACATAAACGATAAGGAGATGAAAAATTACAACAAACAATCGATGCCCTCCAACGATGCAAACTTCAATGTCGTTTTTCGATCATGTACAAGCATTTATGATATTAAGACTGTATTATGTTCGGACAAGTGTGGCAAAATAACCTTTCTCATTCTCGTACACACGTTGATCGAGGCTCGTTTTTTTTTTACCTAATTGCCAATTATCCTCGATGAGTAGATTTTCGTTTTACACGTGCGTACAATGACAATATCGTGAAAACGTGTTATTAAATAATATGTGTATAGATACATAGATATGTACATATGTATACGTGTAGGCCGATATAAAATCAATGTGGACTATGGACTAGACTAGAGAGTGCTTCAGCTGAGAGTGAGTGTATCGTCGAGGGTTTCACATTGAACGGTATAAAAGGCAGCTCGATATCGACTGGGCGAACTTCTCGAACTTGTTTGTTTTTCCACCAAACTGGCGCTTTACCGTTTGGAGCCTTTTTCCCGACCGCCGCTCCACTCTCATGAATGTATTTGTTTTTTTTTTACAGCTTCAATATCACAAAATTACAGTGATTTAATATTATACGTCCAAGTCGTGCGCTTTTATCTAAAAACCCCTAGTAACATTAGCCTTTTATTGTGCCTATGCCTGCGCGCCCCTCTACTGCCGCAACTACGTGTAATAATTACGCTTCAAATTTTCAATTATATTGTAATATTATTATTTTTACTCTAATATGCATATGTGTGTCTATGTACACACACACACACACACACACACACACACACACACACACACACACACACACACACACACACACACACACACGCACGCACGCACGCACGCACGCACGCACGCACGCACGCACGCACACACACACAGATCAACGTACATACATCATTTTACTTTTGTGTGTGTGTGTGTGTGTGTGTGTGCGCGCGTGGCGCGTGTAGGTGTGTTGGGTGAAAGTTTCTCGCCTGTCAAAAGTTGCGATATGTCAATTTACTCGATTGCTCGAGGAATAAAAGAGGGGCTGGAAAAAAAGGTAGACAGAATGAGAGGAGAGAGAGAGAGAGAGAGAAAGAGAGAGAGAGAGAGAACCTATACCGGGAACACTTACGCATGCCGCCAAGGTACCCAATCAGTGTTCAATGCCATTTTTACTCGCTATTGTGTTTGTTCCATTAATTCAATCAAAAGGGAAATTAATAAAAATTATAATGAATCGAAGACTGTGCACGCTCAACCTCGTGAATTGTTTTTTGGCATTTAAACGAGGCAATACGAAGTTAATCGTTCGAGGGGCCTCGGAAAAAGAAACAGTCTACGTAAGACGAAGATTCCTGTCAATAAATAATAATGAAGATATATATATATATTTGTTTTCAATTGGAAAATCAAACTGATGCAAGATTCAGTTACATTTTGGAAGAATCCCCGATTTCATGTGATCTGCGTGATTATTCGCATAATATGTGTCATCTGAAGGAAATATTATTCAACAAGAATATTAATGAAATTAAGATCTTTCTAACGTTACAAATAAATCAAATTTCCAAGCAATGCCAACACGAGTATGGTAGCGAGATTTTTTTTTTTCATTTCCGACTCGGGGAATATTGTAACTATATGTGTAGGTGTGCAAGAAAAGGCGGTGAAACAATGCAGGTAGGTCGTAAATTTAATAAAGAGAGGGAGAGAGAGAGAGAGAGGAAGAAAAAGGGAGGGGGGCACATAGACAGAGAGAATGTATAATAATAATATAGTGTGAACAAAAGTTTAATGAGAGTACGTAATATGAAGCTTCGCATACGTGACAATGATCGGATACTGTGACCAATTAATCGTGGGAGTGCGGTTTTATCGCAAACATCAATTCATTTTATTATCTGTAAGTATCTATCCGAGAGAGAGAGAGAGGGGGGGGGGGGCGAGACGGTTTTATAGTCGTGGATCGCAGCTGTGAAACAACATCTTTTTGAGTACCAACCTACATTAAGTAGATAGTTAAAAAAAAAGAATCAAGTTTATAATCTGTTCAATACTTTTTTAAACAAAATATGCTGTGTTAAATATAATGAAAATGATGCGGATGGCAAAAGTAATTTTTTTCCGTACCTCGGCGAGACTTGTACACTGATGTGACAAAATGACGAAACAGAAAGAGTTTTGAGAGTACAGTACTACCTCTCTAAGAGAGCGGTCTAGGGCGGTTAGGGGAAGAAATTCTCGAGAAATTCGTCGCCGAAGCCTTCCCCCACCGCTAGGTTAGCGCGCTCGAAAATCGCGCATGTGGTAGCGTGTATGTGTTTCTCCACTCGAACTCGGTAAGAGAGCGCCAGCTGATCACGAAAATGAAGCCGTCTCTACGATTCTTGCGGACGTCAACAGGACTCTATACTCTGATGTATAGTATATATGTTATGATACATACATATTGTATATGCTGTACGATATTTGCATTTATTACTACTACTCATAAACATATCTCTAGTATAATGTAGCCTCGATAATTTTTATCAATATCAATAATATTCTATGCTGTGTTAATGTCTATTAAAATATATTTTACTTGCATTAAATTACTACTTGAAATTTAATTATGGTGCATGTTTTTTTCTCCGACTTTATGGCTTAAACGTATATATTATTATACAAAGGAATATTATCCATTTGACAATCGTGCGACGTGCGATTTTCTGAAATCGCTCGCGATCTCTTATCGAGTTGTCCGCTAAATTCTCTCTTAGCGAGGGCTCTCTTAGAGAGGTAGTACTGTAATAAAAATTGAGTGTCAGGCGCATGATCCAAGAGAAAAAGGAACAATGATAGACATTTAATGTGCGATATTTATATTTGTCAACGGCTTTGCTATCCATGAGTAATACCCGCCCGTCTCGCCGCGTCATTGCTCGCTTTGCTTTAATTTCCATTCCTGGAAAATGTTTAAAATTTAGTTTGACAAAACTGTATAAAGAAGGGTGGCTTTAACTACGCATCGAGCGAATACTTCCGTATCATGATCGTTACAGTTTTCAAGTCGCTACTTAAAGGAACGAGCCTTGAAAGATGGTCAGAAAAAAAAGAGTAAGAACATAAACATACGTGTCTTTGTGTATGTGTTCTTTGTGTATTAGTATAAAGAGAAAAGAGAGGGGAAGAGAGAGAGAGAGAGAGAGAGAGAGAGAGAGGCCGTCCACATAGGTGGAAGTTTTTGGTTATCTGGGGTACCTGCGTCCACGCTCGCGCTTGTACCGGCCACCGTACTTGCAGCGGTTCGCGGCGAGTTCCGTGATCTCTGGGATCCAGCTGGCGAACACCGCCTATACACCCACAATCAACGCGTTTCCGTAAGAACGTGAGAAGACGAGGATGGAAAGCTCGGAAGAAAAGGTGAAGCAGATCCAATCGAATATGTACAAGAAACACACACACAGACGCGTGCGCACGCGACTGTGTGTGTACGTCGGATCCGCATAAATTATTATAGTAGTAAGATTAATGCCTTGCTTCTTATCTAAAAATAATTATTAGTTGGCTGTGTATATTTCGCATCAACTCGGTTGCCCAAGGGTATCGCTTCGTACTCTTTCATTGAAGGGGTGAGATGCAGTCGGAAGTTTCCAAAAATCGATTTTTTTTAAACATTTTCTCGAAGTACGATGTTTGGGAAATATTCTCTGATTTTTTAATTAGTATTTCTATATATGAAACAAGTGTAAAATTGGAAAACTTTCGGAAATTTTCGAAAATGTATTACTCAAAAACGATGAAATTTAGCAAACATTTATGAACAATACTTTCGGTTCAAAATTGCCCGAAATATTTTTGAAAAAATAATTCATCCCGAAAAACTTTAATTTAAACAAAAATTGTTTTAACAATTGGTTATAAACAATTGAATGCTCGATTTTTTGCGGAAAAAAATTGTGATACTCGGATTCGCGGATCAGAATACATAAAAAAAAAGTTTAGCTTCACCAATCGAGCTCAACATTTTACGAACATATAATACCGTATCCACATTGAAAAACTTTAATCGCGTTTTTCTCGAAACTATGTTTTTCAAGTCGGTGACCACTATAATTGAAAACCACTCGATGGATTTTGATAAAATTTCGTGTGTTTATTGATAGCATTAAAAACTAGTCCTCAATCGAAGGATTTTCATTTTTGTTGAAAATGTATATTTTTTTTTAAAACAGAAACGATCCATTTATTGGTCGAAAATCAAAAGTTATCTGTCGGAAGGCGCCGTTTTGTTAATTTTTGAAAAAAAAAAGCTTCGATTAAGGATTAGATTTATTATTAAACTAATGATTTTTTTTTGGTTTTTTTATTTCCGATGATCCAGTAAAATTTTATGATGGTCACCGCAAAGCACTACATGCCGAAGGAGGTTCGACGCAGATGGCGATATTTTTATAAATAATCAATATTTTTCTTTGAAAATTTGTACAAGACGAGTTGAAATATAACATAAAAAGCCTGTGTAACCACTTTTGTAGAACAAAATTACTATTAAAAAAATTATTGAACATGCTCGTTTTTTTCACGCCTCTGACTGCATCTCACCCCTTAAATGAATAAATAAATCTTGACGTTTTTTTTTTTCACGACAACCATCTTGGCGTAAACATATTTTATTCACAAATTAATAAAGTGCGAGTTGAAAGTATGTTTTTCTCTTAATCGACTTTGCGCATGTGAGCCTAGATCGAACTTCAGGTGAAATTAAGGGAGCTTTCCAGTGTGAAATTTTCAAAAAATCGATTTTGTTTTTTTTTTACTCTTCCCATCGCTTTTGGGAAGAAAAAATCGATTTTGACTCTTCCCATCGCTTCTTTGGCATCGCTGATTGACCGTAAGTAAACGATTTACCTAAAATTTCCTCACTTGAAACTTTGAACGCGTTTTTCTCGAAACAGCATTTTTCAAAACGGTGTCCAACTTGGAGGGCAGAGTTTTAAAGCTATCGAGTTGAATTTTTTACACAATATTCTTAACGTCATTGTTTATCGTGGTATGGAAGCTTTTTTTTTGACATCTTCCTATTTTTTTGTAAAAAAAACTGCCAAAAAAAAATGCTAAAATCGATACTTTTTGTTCAAACTGGCGCCATTTTTGCAAAAAAAAAAAAAAAGCCTCCATAGCACGAAAGCCAATTATATACCGATCAATAATCTTTTTGTGTTTTTTGTTTCAGATCAAAATTGTGACCCCCAACGTGGACACCACATCCAAGTGCATTTTCTGCAACAATTGTTTCATCATTTTTATAGATATTAATTAATAAATAAATCGATCTTTAAAAAATTGTTTTGTATTCTTCAATACCCAATTAATATACAAAAAAAAACCAGACCGATTAGATTATTTTTTCTTTAAAAAAAAAATCGCGAAAAACAGCGATTTTTCGCGATTTGGACGAAAGCTCTCTTTCGCTGGAAAGCTCCCTTAAAACTATGGACAGCTGGAAAGCTCCCTTAAAACTATTTCTTGATCGTGCATTTCGCGTATAAGTCAGCAAACTAATTGATGAAGATCTGCCGAACCGTTGCGTGTCAACTATAAGATATTTACGAGAAAGACGCGCGAGCTGGGCCCTCCGACTTTTATGATACTTGGCATATTTTCATATCTGTAGAGATTAGTTTGAAAGTTATCGCCAAAAGTAGAAAAAAAAATGGATATCTGCAGATACGAAGAAAAAAAAGTCCCCATCTTCATGAAAATCATGTGGTAACACCTGGCGCGATTTCCTCGTTACGGAGACAACGCATCTCCTCCCAATCCCTTCGTCTAGTTGCCCAAATATTCCAAGACTAATATGGTTTGTCGAAAATACAATGTCTCACACCGAACGGAGGACGAAGCTGGCGCATTCGAGAATCCTTTCATACCCCGTCGACGCTGCAAATGACAGCCGTTTTGTATGAAAAGATAGCTTCAAAGAGATCCCTGCTTGAGACAGCTTCAACGATGCGAGGGAGAATTTGTTTTTTTTTTTCTTTTAATATCCGAGAGAAGGAAAAAAACAATTAAGATGAAATCGAGTTGAACAACGAGGGCTAGGATCAATAAATAAAAACGGTCGGAGATGCTGTAAGTGTATCTGACAGAGAGGGAGAGAGAGATAGAGAGGGGGGGGGGATACAAGATTGGGCAAACGAGAACAAATCAAGATAGAGAAACGTCAGATGCGATCCATTGACAGTGGAACAGTCAGTTAGTGACGTAAAAGTTGGACCAAGATTGCATTTTGGCGATGTTAGGGGAAAAAGTAAAGACGAGGAAAGTTGTTTGCAATGTTGCTTATATGTTGATGAGACAGATAGAGTTGACGGACATTCTCATCGAATAGCCTCAACGGATTCTCATACTTATGAAATAAATCAACGATATCGGTTAAACGTAATGACATTCCTGCTGGCGTATTTGCATCATTGAATATTGTACCGGGTGTCCAATAGGAAGTTGCTAAAACTAAATAAGTGTCTCTTCCCTCCATGACATCAATAGGGGTCCCTTTTTCTAAGGCGCATACCTGAGGCCCCGCAGTTTTATTCCAGCCGTGGTTGAAGCAAGTACGCGCGCGTCAAAATGAGTGAGCTCACCACGGAAGAAAAAGTATATCTTGTTAAGTGCTTCTTCGGGAGGGGAAAAATTTATAGTAACGCGTATAGAGGGTTTCGTACTAAGTTTGGAAGTCATAGAGTTGCCAGCGAAAATACTCTGAAAAGGTAAGAATTTGATATTTATTCATATTCATCTATCACACAACTTGTGTTTCAATTCAATTAAGGTAAATGTCCCAATTATTGAACACTATCTTGTATTCTAATAATTTCTCATTCACCTGCATGCATTTACTTATTTATAAAATTTCATTACATATATGGAACTTTTAGCTATCGAAATGTTACCTTACTTGTGCAAAAAAAGCTTTAATTAATAGAGAAAAAAATTATTTAATCAGCAACGGTGACTCGTTTTGACGTCTCGTGGTAACTGCTTATCGTTTTTGCTAAGACGCGCCGCTTCATGCGTAAGGGCATAAAAAATTCAAAAACTGTCGTATCTCAAAAAGTAAAGGCATTTCAGGTTCCTCAGAAAATTTCTTACAAATTACAATTTTTATGAAAAAACTTTATTTAATTATTCGTTAAAAAATACGGTGTTCGATCATTGGGACATAGAAAATGCAGTGTGTCCCAATTATTGAACACTCGAATTTTCCAACTTGGCGTCATTAAACCCATCAAAACATCGAGACAGTTAACGTGTGACAGATCGTGTGAATCGGATTTATTCAAACAAAAACTGTAAGTTCCTGAATAAACTTACCTCTATTCTTTTAATAATAACTCTAAGATCGTCAAATATATTTTTCATTTGTATTTTCGTGCAATAAACATAAAAAGGAAAGTAAAAAGAGAATATAACCTAAATGTAACCTAAAAATACGAATTTACTGTTCAATATTTTTTGCTCTCCGATATTTCAGGGAGCCAAGCTGCGACAAAATCAAACAAAAACAGAATATGAAAACGAGGAAGCTGAAAAGAAAAAGAAAATAAAGTTCGAGTTGAAAAGCAAAAACAAACCAAATGCGAATGAACCAAAAACCTTTCAAAAGAGACTAAATATATATTTTTGTATTTTTACATGATTAACAAAAGATTATTCAAGTGTTTCATTTTGCTTTTATTTCTCAATATTGTACCCAAAATAATATTTTTAGAACGGAAAAAGAATTCTCGAGAGTGTTCAATAACTGGGACATGCCTGTTCAATATTAGGGACATTTGCATTCTTCACATTGTTATTATTTTTTTTTTTCATTTAAAATCATTTAAAAATAATTTAAAGGGTGATTTTTCGAAAGTAAAAATATCAAAGTATCATTTGAACCTGAAAGCGATGGTTTTTTCTTGATTTTATATTTTTTTCTCACCGAATTCAATCCCCCAGATCCTTAGCTGTTCAATAATTGGGACATTTACCTTAAACTGCATTGAAGTAATTTTACGTTAATTTTTGTAGGATAATCGATAACTTCGTGAAGTATGGTACAGTCCAGGACCGTAGACACGAGTTTCCAGGTCTATCTGTTACGGTGACTACACCAGAGAAGATCAACGAAGTTGAGAATTATTTCAAACAAAATCCAAATGACTCGATTTTGAAAGCTGCTCAAGCATTAAAAATAACCAAATCATCGTTACACAACATTTTGAAATATTTTTTAAAGTTTCATCCGTATAAAATGAGCACTCGTCAATTGTTAACTGAACATGCGATGACAAAACGCATCGAATTTTGTAACACTATTACGGGAATGTTTGAAGTCGAAGAACTTAATGAGAAATTGATTATTTATTCCGATGAAGCACATTTTTGGATGAACGGGTACGTAAACAAGCAAAATTGCCGGTTTTGGGGAACGGAAAATCCCAACATATCGCTAGTGAAGTCCCTTCATCCACAGAAAGTAACGGCATGGGCAGCGATTACAGTAAAAGGAATTTATTTGCAATTCTTGGCATCTACGGTAACAGTAGAGAGTTACAAAGAGCTTTTGGAAATGAAATTCTTCCCTTATGCAAAAAAGAAGGAACTGGTTAAAAATGTTTACTTCGTGGAAGATGGAGCGACGCCGCACTGGACTCATGAGGTATTTCTATTTATAGGGTTTTATTTATGTGCGTTTAGAACTGCAGAGTTTCCTCTATTTAAAGCAATTTGGCTTTTCTGATTCTGTGCACGTGTTTTAAAACGACAGTCGATTAGTTTCGGCAACTTCATATTGGACACCCTGTACGAAGTCGGCGTCGTGCTAATGGTGATTTTTTTTTTTCGATCTCAACCAATCACCCGTAGACAAATAAGCCAATAACAATTGACTTGTAAACAATTCAATAAGTGGAATTTACAAAATTCACTTACACGCGTATATGCGAATTAGTCGATGTAGAGGTTTCGCCTCGTCTTTAAAATGCATGCATTTATTCGTAAGCATGCACCTATATTTACGTAAATATGAAAATCCCTAATGAGAATATGTATCCCATCGAATGACTTGTATTGCTGTCTAAGAAATATGAACACCGAGACCGAAAGATTTTCGTCAGCAAAATATAGTCATATTGGACAGAATTTCTTGTTGATTTCAAAGAGGCTTGAGGATGGGGATCTTTGAAAAATAATGATCGGGCTCGTTGTGTCGCGCGACAAAATACAATCGTCTTAGCCGCCTTAAAATATTATTATTGGGAGAAAAAGGGATGAATTTGTTTGAAACGGACAGGGAGGATCGTCCGTGACCCTCTTGGTCAACATTGTCAACATTTATGGCAAGAATGAATTGTACGAGTGTGGCGTTACTTGAAATATTTCTATATTATGTTTGGGCGGGGATGACAACTTTGAACGGCCAAATAAGAACGACAATGATTTCGAAATGACCGAAATATAAACTCAATATAACGAAGGTTAAATTATTCGAAATTTTATCCTTCGACGGATGACGAAATTGAATAATTATTGCATCAAAGGATTATTTGTTCGAGAACATGTATCGAGATATTCTGCCGTTTGGGTCGTACAAATACAGATTCGAACAAATCTACAACATTCGTATCTCCGAAATAGAAAAAAGTCAGCATCTAATACTATAGCAAAAAGCCATATATCGAGAATACAAACTTCGAACGTGTAGATCTTAGATACGCAAGTGATCGATGGTCCAAAATAGCGAATACCTAAGTAGCGAACATGGGATGACTGGCTTACCCGACTGTCCCATCAGTCAGCGCCATTCGCCGGCTTCACTCCGAAGCGCAAGTAACGTATTGCTCGATCATAAGTTTTCGCTATCCGGACCGTTTGCTTTTTCGGCCTATCGCTATTTCAACCGATAGACTTTTTGGCCCTTCCCTTTAATAAATTCGTAATTGTAAACCGTCGTAATATTGACAATTCGATGATTTGTCATCTCAAATTGTTCGGTGTATTTATACCGGAAAGTCGATATTATATCTCTCATTATTTTGTTAAATTTTATATTTATCATCGCGATAAATCACTTACGAGATATTTGTATTCGCCATTTTTTACAGACTATCGTAAGATTGATCTATCTATATTGGAACGTTCGTCGTTAATGAATTCGAAATTTCGGTCCTTCTGAATATTGATCGATCGCATTTCCGACACTCACCCTCATGTTTGTCATGAATTTGTGTGTGATATCCATACATGTACAAGAGATTCGTAACCTAAGATATATCGATTGTGACAAATTGCTTGTTATTTATTTTCGTTTCAATTTTTGTTTCAATATACCTCTTTCCATGTTCTCGCTTGTATTCCCCGTTGTACTTGGATCTACTGCCTACGAGCTCTATTATCTCGGGTATGCTACTGGCAAATATCGCCTGTAAATAAAAATAACAAGTGGTGGAGACTCGCTGTGACAATGGCTTGTTAACTATTAGGTGTACAAATAAGTTTTAGGACACTTCGATTTTGTATCATAACAGCTATTCTAAATTAATTCAAAGGTCCCGCTCACTTATCATAGATGGCGCTTGATATGTAGTATCGAAACGTAAAGGAGTCATAAACATAACCTATAAATTCTGTAAATTAAACATGCAGACCGACAAGCTATTTATTAGACACTGCATTCGCTATGAATTCCATCAAGGTAAAAGTGTTAGGAAAGCGTGTGAATCGATATGTTCTGTTCTTGGAGACAACATTGTATCTAAAAGTACATGGGAGTATTGGTATAAGCGATTCAAAGAAGGTGATTTCGGCGTTAGCGACCGTGAACGCACGGGGCCTCCTGTAAAGGTGGACAATCAGGAACTGCAAGCGTTGCTGGATGAAAACTCTTGTCAGACGGAGAAACAACTTTCGGAACAGCTTGGAGTAACTCAACAAACTGTTTCTTATCGTTTAAAAGCAATGGGTAAGATTCGAAAAGGAACAAAGTGGGTACCACACTTTCTGACTCAAGAAAATAAAAACAGCCGTCTTAACATTCGTGTGAGTCTTTACAACAAGCAACATAGAAAGTCTTTCTTGTGGAAAATCGTGACCGGCGATGAAAAGTGGATTTATTTTGATAATCCGAAACGCAAATATCATTGGGTTGACCCCGGCGAGCCGACAACATCCACGCCAAAGCGCAATGTTCATTGCAACAAAGTCATGCTGTGCATATGGTGGGATATGAAAAGCGTACTGTATTATGAACTTCTCAAACCTGGTCAAACAGTTACTACCGATCGCTATTGTCATCAATTGATGCAAGTGAATCAAGAAGTTGAGAAGAAACGTCCATTTTTCTGGTAAAGGAAAACGTCCAGTAAAACTGCTCCATGACAACGCGCGGCCTCATGTGGGTAAACCGGTCAAGGATACGTAACTAGCGCTTGGATCGGGAGCTGTACCACACCCGGCGTATTCACCAGACTTAGCCCCATTCGATTATCAATTATTCCGGAAAATGCAGAACGATTTGTCTCACGTGCGATTCAAAACATTTGAAGAAGTGGAAAAATGGGTTGCTAAATTTCTCACCTCGCAAGACGAAAGTTTCTTTGCGAAAGGCATCCGCGAGTTACCCGAGAGATGGCTGAAGGTCATTCAGTGCGATGGAGATTACTTCGATGAATAACTGTGTTTTACTTCTTTTTTAATAAATCTTGAATTTTTTGAAAACTGTCCTAAAACTTATTTGTACACCTAATAATATGGGATTTTACGGAATTTACCAAGCATTCGATAGCTCATCCGATTATTAATTACTTCTCGCGTCTTGTTCGTTACATTTTTCGTACTTGCAGCTCGATAATGCATTGAATTAAAATGAGACTAAGCTGAAATGGGGCTGGCGGAAAAGGAGTCGCGCGATAAGAGGCACTTTAAACCAGACCCAACGAAATTGTTCGCTTTTTCTTCAATATACTTTCTGAGATAGCGGAGAGCTTGGTGAATTTTCGAATTAAATAAACATCCGCAGGATCGTACATCGTGCTGATTTAAAAAGGATTTTATTTGCAAAATATGGTCGTTGCCATTTGAATGACGATCGGACACAAAAACAATAACGATAGGAAGGAAGAAGTCGTTCCCTACTGGGCGAGTAAGTGTTCCTTTGGTTGTTGATTTTCAAGGAGGTAACGAAAACCGCGAGCCGATTTCATAGGATCGGCCGGAGAGCCGAGCATCGTACCACTAGCTCACGCACATTCGCGTGCTCCATCGAGATCGATATTTCAGAATTCTGAGTGAACGAGGCCGCCCCGACCGTACTTTGCAAATTTATCCATTATTCGTTGAACGCATGGGCTATTTTTCCAAATTTATTTCACGCTACAACTTTACTCGATAAGCATGGGATAACAAAAACAAAAGTATCACCGAGAGGTTACGAGCAGCGTGAGGAATTTCTATCGATTAATAGTTACTTTTTCGTGACGTCAAGCAAGCTCAATTGAATAGAACGACAAATTCGAAACGCATAGACATTTTTCAAGTATAAGCGAGAGAAAAAAAGGTAACGAGACGGGCAAAACCGGAGTCTTCGAGATTTAAAAAAACCTGCTGTTTTTATTTAAAAGTCATTGATTTGAGAACAGATCGATGGCAGCTTTGAAATGTGAGGCTTTGACCATAACCGAAAAATTCGATTCGGCTCGTCTCTGAAAGCAATATACGCAATGGCGAAAGAAGTGTACGAGAGTCGAGCGGACGGAGAATGAGAGAAAATAGTCGTCTGATATCGTAAATAGATAATTACAAATGATTTGTCTTACAACTTGGACGTTTTGTAAAAAAAATTTTCACCGCTTAAGGGAGCTTTCCAGTGTGAAATTTTCAAAAAATCGATTTTGTTTTTTTTGGCTTTATCGAATAGTATACACTCTTCCCATCGCTTCTTTGGCATCGCTGATTGACCGTAAGTAAACGATTTACCTAAAATTTCCTCACTTGAAACTTTGAACGCGTTTTTCTCGAAACAGCATTTTTCAAAACGGTGTCCAACTTGGAGGGCAGAGTTTTAAAGCTGTCGAGTTGAATGTTTTACACAATATTCTTAACGTCATTGTTTATCGTGCTATGGAAGCTTTTTTTTTTTTGACATCTTCCTATTTTTTTGTAAAAAAAACTGCCAAAAAAAAATGCTAAAATCGATACTTTTTGTTCAAACCGGCGCCATTTTTGCAAAAAAAAAAAAAAAGCCTCCATAGCACGAAAGCCAATTATATACCGATCAATAATCTTTTTGTGTTTTTTGTTTCAGATCAAAATTGTGACCCCCAACGTGGACACCACATCCAAGTGCATTTTCTGCAACAATTGTTTCATCATTTTTATAGATATTAATTAATTAATAAATCGATCTTTAAAACATTGTTTTGTATTCTTCAATACCCAATTAATATACAAAAAAAAAACCAGACCGATTAGATTATTTTTTCTTTAAAAAAAAAAATCGCGAAAAACAGCGATTTTTCGGGCTGTCACACTGGAAAGCTCCCTTAAGAAAAATCCAAATCTTTTTCCAAAAATATAATATACTTTTGTGTGAACGGTCATTAAGCTTTTTTCTTTATTCAATTTAAAGAAGTTTGTTTGGGTTCTTCATGTGAGACTATTTACCGATTTTCGTTGCCCCGGAACGTCTCGATATCATGTACAATAATATACTCGACTGATACTTCGATGTCTAATTGCTGCACTACGTATACACGTGCGATTCCAGCAGAGTCTTTTTGTCGTAGTATTTTCGTTTTGACGTTAAGAAATCTGCATAAGTTTCATATTTGGAAAATGCGATTCTTTTCGAAATACCATCATTTTGTAATTTGGGGTCCAAATTCGTAAAAATTGAAGAACTTGTCTAAGTTGTGACGATTTTGCTGTAGCGGATCAGATCGGGGTACGATCGTAACGGTACTTCGTGCTCGGAACCTTGTCCAAATTATACCCGACTATATACATTATACCGGCCGTAGTGATACGTTTTGCCAATGATGCGAGTGATGGGAGTGACAATTAGGCCCAACGGCTAGGCAAAGTGCCACAAAGTCGATGCACTCAGTCGAGCATTGAGAGACGGCTGACAAGCGTGCACTGGAAGCTTCGAACCAAGGGCGACAACTTTGTGGAGCAGCCCAAAAGGAAGCTCAAGATATGTCTGCTGCTGCTGCTGCGGATAGCAGCTTGTTAGATGGCGCCGTACATTAAAAAAAAAAAATGTCTCTCCATGCAGGTCCGATAATTTGAACGAAAAGAGAAATTGACAAAATACATCGATCGCTAAAATGATGATACCTCCCATTTGAATTTTAAGACATTTAAAACAAAACTCATAAGAACATCTACCAACTGGTTATTTTAGAACGACAGAGAACAGTTCGAATAATAAACACGTGTCGACGATCCGAAAGGGCAAATCTTATTTATTTCGAGCATCGTTGCGAAATCCAATATGAACATTGCGTTAAACTTTTGTTTACTGTCTCAAACTATATCTCCCTTTCGGATAAGGGCTCCAGAGGTGATGACTCACTGTCGAGAAGCGACCGTCACATTTATCACCGAACTGCGACTAAAACACTCAGTGGGCTATCTTCCGCTATTTTTCATTTAATTTTTGTTTACCTTGCTTTCATGAAATAACATTATGGGTGCATTATTGTATTTCCCTCGAGGTGGCAAAGATCGGAGCGACTAGACGAACTTTGTTTTACCTCAATTGCAGCGAAACGCGAAATAACCAAAAGTGCTTTTTATGCGAGAGAAATTGCGGCAGCAGCCTATTGCGATACTTGTGACGCAAGTAGGGAAGATACGAATATTATGCACGTATACTTTGGACGATTTTGTGAATTAAGTGTGTACACAGTGTATGTATGCTAGGATAGTACATATATGCATCGTCTTTTATAAGCGACCAGTCGATTTCTTCTTTTCCTAACGACTTTTTTTTTTTTTTTTTTTTTTTCATTTCATTTTCTAGGAGTGTATCGCATTTGTTATTTACATGAGCAGCGTTTGAGCATACGCAGGACCCAGACAGACGTACACAGACTAGGACAAACTATCAATATGAAGCTCGCATGTGAAGCCTTCAAACTTTCCATTGCTTTGCCGCGACATATGCGAACAAAAATTATAAAGGACACCTTTTATAGGGGCGTGTCATCTCGTGTTGAACTGTACAATAGGGGATCCGAGAGACAGTGTGTGTGTGAGAGAGAGCGAGAGGGGGAGAGAGAGAGAGAGAGAGAGAGAGAGAGAGAGAGAGAGAGAGAGAGAGAGAGAGAGAGAGAGAGAGAGAGAGAGAGAGAGAGAGAGAGAGAGAGAGAGAGAGAGAGCAACAGCACGATAGAGGGACTCACGTTTCATAGTCAAGTCTGCATAAATAAGAGGCTTTTGGAAGAATTGTGCGGCTTAATATAATTAATTTTTTTGAAGAAAGAAAAAGAATACATTGTTCTTGGCCTTATGGAATTGTGTGTGGTATTTTAAATGTTTGACTGCTTTCGATATTATTTCTTTTAAGAAACATTAATCTCAAACGCCTCTTGCTTTTTTTTTTATGCGAGCAATCTTCGACGGTTTTGCGCGCAATGATTTGCCCAGCGGAGAAATTTCGAAATAAACGTATTGGGAGTACAAATAAGTCTCCGCCGTTTGACAAAAGATGGCCCCCACTAGGAGGTTATGGTTGAAATTGTCAGATGTAAAACGTCACATCGTAAGGTTGAACGTCCGGCAAGACCATAACCTTGAAACATTAGGGATTTGGTATCAGCATTGCATAATTTTTTTTCGTGGGAAAATGTCGAGTTTTAAGCCGAATAAGCGTCGTTTGGGGTAACTTGATTTACTTCTTTAATTGGGAGAAATCTGCAGCTGAGCCGCATCGATTGCTTGTAGAAGCATATGGTGAGGTTGCGTTAAGGGGCAAGGCCACTGTAAATTACGTAACGATTTTTTGAAAAATCGATTTTTTTTTATTGGCTTAAAAAATAGTTTAAACCCTCTAGTTTAAAAATAGTTTAAATCCTTTTAACTTCTTTTTTTAAATTTTTCCAATAAAAAAACTATTCGCAAAACTTTAAACGCGTTTTTCTCGAAACATGGTTTTTCAAAATGGCACGCAGCATAACTCGAACAATTTTCATTTTTTTTACTTGATATTTTAACCAGATGTGAACATTTACATTATCTTGAGAATGTCGATCGGAATTTTCAAGAACTTTATTCATTGATTTTTTATTAACAAAAAACTTGCCGTTTTTTTCGTCAAAAATCAATTTTTTTTTTCAAACGCACGCCAAATCCACAAAAATTGATACTTTTTAAAATCCGATCGACATTCTCTAGCTATAGCCCTCTAGATTAATGGTTTTTTTTTTTTGTTCTAGATTCAAAAGTGCACCAGTGGTGCTGCGTGCCGCGGAGCCCTGGAAGCAAAACATGTCCCGGGAAGATAGCTGTGGAACCGCCATTTTGTTTTTTTTTACTGTAAAAAAATTTTATAATAAAGTTTAATGTATGCCCGATAACACCATTAAAAGTTTTTTTTCAAATACCTTCAATTTCGGGAGCAAAAAATTAGTGAAAAAACCTTTTTTTTCGGCCGTTACAGTGGCCTTACCCCTTAAGTGAGAAACGTTGTCGTGAGTGGTTTGAAAAGTTTAGGAACGGTAAGTTTGACGTCGAAGACAAAGCGGAAGGCCGAGACAAAGAAGCGGGAATTGGAAGCATTATTGGAGGGAGATTCTTGCCAAACGCAATAGTTGCCGTAAATGACGCTTATTCGGTTCAAAACTCGACATTTCCGCACGAAAAAAATTATGTGATTCTGATACAAAATCGCTAATATTTCAAGGTAAGCCACTTGCCAGATGTCCAACCTTACGATGTGATGTTTTACATCTGGCAATTTTAACCATAACCTCCTGGTGGGGCTTTTGTCAATCTTTTGTCAAAAGGCGGAGACTTGTTTGTACTCCGAATAGCTTTTATTTTTCTTTTTACTATTTCCAATTGATTTTGACATACTTGTGAATCACGTTCGTGTTGAATTCTGTCGAGACAAAAAGTCCCACTAGGCGCACCTCGATTTAGAGAACTTGGAGAATTTCGAGAATTCACGTACCTACGAGAACTGGCCACTGTGTGGCCCGAATTGATATGAGAACACGATAGAAGTACCGGGTCTAAGCCAGGGCCTCGACAATTCGCTAAATCGAGCTCGCAGTGTACATCGGAAATTGTACCATACGAGCGTATAGTGAAAATGCTTTTGCGATACTGGCGGCTTGGGCTCGACGACGGGATCTCACTTTTCGAAAAGGAATTACCAGATTTCACATAACAGCATTGGACGCCCAATATTTTAAACACATCGCAGAATAAATTGTTTATTTTTAACTTTCGGTGGCGATTTTCGATGCATTATTTTGCAAATTATGTTTTAAAAATGCATCGCGCGACGAGGCTCATTGTGGAGAAGTAGCTCTCAAATGTAACAGTAATCGATATTAACAGTTTGCTTATTATTCCGCCTCCACGGCTCTCGCTACAGTATTTTGGCCTAAAATTCTGCATAAATTGCACATTTATACTCTCAGCCCTTTAACGAGTTGCGAAGCTTCTTCAAAGTAATATACAGTCGAATCTCGTGGTAACGAATCTAGGGAATCTAGGGAAGTTCGTTATATCGAGATCATGTTCCTTGAGATGTTCTTTAAAAAAAAAACATATATTCGTACTGTAAATTTAGCGATATCTTTTTTAAAGCACAAAAGGTTCTAATCAGAGCAACTTTTGCAAGTAATTAGCAATTAGTGCATAACGTATATTATTATGTTGTCGTATCAAGTTTTCTGGTGTCTATCGGAAGGGAATGGACAAATTGTCGTTGTATCGAGGTTCGACTGTACAAATAAAATCGTATATTCTTCAAATAATATTGCACGTTAGATTCGAACCATCAAGCACAAAGCTATGTGAGAATATGATTTTTTTTTGCTCCACCAGTCATTGTTAGGATCCGATGAGTAGACGTTTTTGATTTTTTCCCAGTTCGTTTCCCTTACACTCCTAACCGGCCCAATAGGCAAACTGAATAAATATTCATTTTCTATGGCTTTCGGAAGTTGCACTTGTACGCTTTTTTGTCGTTTAAAATAAACGTCGCTCGCGCTCGCGGGAGAGCAGATTCGAGCTCAGTCGTTCCAGGCCACTTCGTCGACTCGTCATCTACTCTCCGGCATCTCTCATCCTAGGCTGGAATTCAGCCAAAGGTGCGAGTGACGTTACGCTCTCGTCGTTTGGCGCTTTCGAACGGTTATACATTCACTGTACCTTCTTCGAAAGCCCAAGAATGCTGCATCTTGATACTCAGTTGTATGTACATCAAACTCACTTCGTTATTTTCTCGCGCGGTGCAAATTCCCAAAGCCTGCAATCACTAACCACTACATTTACCGCTACCGAGTCTACGGGAAATGTTGAGAAAAAAACGCAAGTACTACTTTTGTCAGGTTGACAACTATATTTGTTTTTTCTCATCTCTACTCCTACGTGGATATTGAAAATGTGTCAAAAGTTCAAAAGTACTCGCTACTACGTTTCTCGTAGCAATTGTTATTGACAAGCTTTTTTTTTTCTCGGCAGCACCATTGCCCAGAACTCCTCATGTATTGTTGTCATTGATTTTTTTTTGGTGCCTCTCTTCATTAACGTTATTCCGATTGTCAGGAAATGTCTGAAAATTCGCAAAGCGTCGAGTACCACTCTTGTTATTATTTTGTTCTCAGTTTTTAATATTCCATCATTCCATGCCTTGTACTGGAAATCTTCAGAGAATTCGGTAAGACTCGCGGCTCTGGCTACTATTGTTCCTAGTGCTGTTATTATAATAATAAATATTATTTTATTCTATTTCTTACAGTTTTTTTTTTCCTTCTTTCGTAACTTTGCTCAGCCATATTTGTTTGTTACCTAAGCGAACGACCGAAGCAACGTCACAATGTGACGTAGACGTGTCGTTCTATCGCGTGAATACAAGTGCCAAGCGAGTCCGGGCCATGGCCACACAGCGTACAGGCAGGGATAGTCATGTATATACACCGGGTCTCCCGTTTTTGAGTTACACCTGATTTGTCCCGAAAAATATTGCTCCGATCAAGTATGGAGTGCAGTGAAACGTTTGGGATTCAAACGGGGGGGGGGGGGGGGGGGGGCGTACAAATAAAAATTAAACATGGCGACGTTAATAAGGCCGAAATTAAAAAAAATGGAAACAATTTTTTTTTCACCACAAAATTTGTTAGGCCAAAATTAACAACTTTTGTAGGATTTTTTGATGAACTTCATAATTTTTTGGTTGAAACACCATTTTTCAAAACTATTTTAGCACTAGACAAGATATGCCACGAAGAGGTAAAGTTTTTAACATCCCAAGTGTAACAAACCCAACACGCACACTTACACTTGGGATATTAAAGGCTTAAGGGGTAAGGCCACTGTACATTTTTTGAAAAATCGATTTTTTTTTATTGGCTTAAAAAATAGTTTAAACTATTTTTTATTTAACCCAACTATTTACACAACAAACTATTTAACCCAAACAAACTATTCGCAAAACTTTAAACGCGTTTTTCTCGAAACATGGTTTTTCAAAATGGCACGCAGCATAACTCGAACAATTTTCATTTTTTTTACTTGAAATTTTAACCAGATGTGAACATTTACATTATCTTGATAATGTCGATCGGAATTTTCAAGAACTTTATTTATTGATTTTTTATTAACAAAAAACTTGCCGCTTTTTTCGTCAAAAATCAATTTTTTTTTTCAAACGCACGCCAAATCCACAAAAATTGATACTTTTTAAAATCCGATCGACATTCTCTAGCTATAGCCCTCTAGATTAATGGTTTTTTTTTTGTTCTAGATTCAAAAGTGCACCAGTGGTGCTGCGTGCCGCGGAGCCCTGGAAGCAAAACATGTCCCGGGAAGATAGCTGTGGAACCGCCATTTTGTTTTTTTTTTACTGTAAAAAAATTTTATAATAAAGTTTAATGTATGCCCGATAACACCATTAAAAGTTTTTTTTCAAATACCTTCAATTTCGGGAGCAAAAAATTAGTGAAAAAACCTTTTTTTTTGGGCCGTTACAGTGGCCTTACCCCTTAACCTCCTCGTGTTACATCCTGGATAGCGCTAAAGAAGTCAAAAATGGCGTTCCAACCTCAAAATTATGGACTTCATAAAAAAAAAACAAGCAAACAAAGGTTGTTAGTTTAGGCCTCAACAATTTTTTGGTAAAAAAAGTGATGTCGTCATTTAAAAAAAAACATAACGGCCATCTTAACGACGCTATTTTGATCCATAACAGTTTTTTTTAAGGTCCCCCTTTGAACTCTAAAAGTTTTAGCGTTAATACTCAATACTTGATCGGAGCAGTATATTTCGAGATAAATTAGGTGTAAAATAAAAATCGGACATCCTATATATATATATTAGGGTGACCGTTATTTTGGCTTCGGTAAAAAAAATTAACGTCTAGCAAAAAAACTAATCAAGATATGAAAAAAAAAAATCTGTGTAAAATTTGGACGCGCTGGGATAAGGAGAACACGTGCCACCGAGCAGTTTAATTTTCAAAAATACATGCATTTTTTTATTGGCCGCACTAAAATATTCATTAGTCTCATAATATTAATTAAAAAATTTGGCATTGGGTATATTGATTGTTCATATTAAGAGGTACAAAATATATTATTCACTGATTTTTTGCCATTAATTATGTACAGTCGGGAGTAGATTGAAAAATTAATAGAAAATTTGAAAACGGACGTGGCGGTTTGGTCACATTGTGGCGGGAAATCGAAGCAGTGAATTAATTATCGGAGCGTATTTTTTATGCAAATAATAATATAATAATCGTGTATTGAATGCTGCAAAATGATATTTTTTTTTTCATGACCCTGCGAGAAGATTTTCCAACTGTAGTAACGATAATACAAAATATAATGCAAACAAATAGTTCGAAATTTGGTCGTGGCGCTTCGTCCGCTCATTTTTACCGACCGGATTGGTTTGCCATTGTTGGACATAAATAGAAAAATATAACACGTGAAATCTTTACGTTTTTGCAAATGTATTTCGATTTCACGATGCGGTTCCAAACGATATCAGGTTTTCCAGTCAGACTTTACTTTTCTGCTCGATAAAGACATTGATTTCTTTATTAGTCCCGAATCTATGGCGTTTTTTGAACGATTTAAAATTGATTGTACTTTTCTCGACACCGATGTATCTGTTTGGGACTCGAACGAGAGTTATCAAATGGGCGCGCAATTGATAAAAAAAAAATAAGAGTCTGTAATGATATAGCGGAGCGAGGGATCAAACTTATCACCGATTATAAAAATCGATTGACTTATGATGAAGACCAAATACAATTTGTTTTTCAAGTTGTCGTCGAATATCAAAAATAAATTCCGAACGTAAACAAATGTACTCTACTTCAATCATTTCATAGATGGACTGCTATTACGTATGTAATATTTCATGTAAAGGTACGAATTTGTGGTACGTGATTGATGGAAAAAAAAAATCAGTAAATAATATATTTTGTAACTCTTAATATGTATAGTCAATGTACCCAATTCCAGATTTTTTAATTAATATTATGAGACTAATAAATATTTCAGTGCGGCCATGAAAAAATGCATGTATTTTTGAAAATTAAACTGCTCGGTGGCACGTGTTCTCCTTATCCCAGCGCGTCCAAATTTTACACAGATTTTTGTTTTCATATCTTGATTAGTTTTTTTGCTCGACGTTAACATTTCTTTCGCATTTTCATTACGCCCAAGGAATCTTCCCTTTTTCCTGTATAATATTTTTTTTTTTTAGTGAGATATTCGACTTAATGCGGGATATACATTTTAGGCAGAAAAAAAGCAATACTGAGGGATTTTTTAAACAAAGACATAACTATTATACAATTATCAAAGTTTAGGTATACGTTAATAGTATATTTAAGTGTACGAATTAATTTTTTAAATTAATTCATCATCAAAATGGCGGAACTGTGGTAGAGTGTTATGTGCAAGGTCACCTTGGGATTTGCGAATCGGCGTGCAGTCTAGCTTCCCGTAGACTTTGATTTGCAAAAAAGTTGAAACATTTTTTCAGTTAGAACATGTATAGTTTCCATGTGACGGTAAATAAATTAAAGAAAATGCAAATTTGAGAAAGTGACACGCATTTACAAAAAAAAAGGTCAACATTTCTGTAAAATGTGTATTAAAAAAGTATTTTTTTTTTCTTCAATTGTTCAAAAACAATTCAAGTAGAAGGTACCAATATTATCAATATTTCTGCCATCAATCGGCATAATGGTTTTTGAGTAATCCTGCACGCCAATTTCGATAATGCAGTTTTGAGAAAAACGCGTTTGAAGTTGACAGGCTGTAACGTTTCAAGTTTTTCGAATTTCGCTTTGAAACTTTGGGAAAATATTCTACATATATAGTTCTGTCGTTTAAAGAGCAAAAAAAGAAATCGATTTTTTGATCGTTGTAAATGTATATCCGGCCTTAAGTTGTAGCATTTCACTCAGTTCACTCTGGCGCAAAAAAATTACACAATAATTATTTATGTATATTGAGAGACAAAAAAAATAAGAACGTAATAAAGAAAGGGAAAGAGAAGAAAATGGAGTGAAGGACAGAGAGACAGAGAGAACGAGAGAGAGAGAGAAAGAGGATCGGAAAAGTAGTAAAGATGGAATTTGCATAATTATTTATGTTCCATCAATGAAGGGCTGTTTAGAGTGACGGGTCTTCGCTTATGGATTAATTTTCTTCCATTTTCTCTTTAACTGGTACGTTGAGATAATTCGTCAAGGACTGATCCGTGGAACGCAAAGCGTCGACAGAAGATCATCGATCATTCGCCGGCGATTGCCAACATTTTTTCGGAGGGGAACAGAGGTGATCGTCCATTTTTTTTTTTTCGTTATTTTCGCGACTCGTCCGTAAAATATTTGCGTATTTTCTTCGTTTCGTTTTTGTTACTTCGTATTCCGTTTGACTGTATTTATTTTCTTTTTTTTTTTTTTCATGTAAAAGTTCAGTAAACGTGCTGCCTTGCTCTGCTCGAGGTGCAGGTCATGTTCGATTAACCGGTTGGTCCATAAGTAAGAGAGCGATCGTATTGAAAAATAGCTTCAATCTTTCGAACGATAGATACATGGAGCATGACGGTTCGAGTTGTAAATTTGGAAGGAGAAAGAAACAATGTTATTTTAATAAAAAGATAATGGGCGACATTAAACCGTGTAAAATGCCGCATAAATAAGTACACGTGTACACTCACTCAGACACACACACCTGCTCGTGTGTGTGTGTGTGTGTGTGTGTGTGCGCGCGCGCGTGTGTATGTATATATATATATGTATGATATATATACATATGCACATTAAAGGCTTAAAAGTGATAGTTATCCATTACGAAGCGGGTGGACATCTCCCGATGTCGCCCTAAACTTTCGACCCAACGTTTGTCAACGAGACACAAAAAATTCAGCGAGACGAATAAAGCAAAGAAAGTTAGCACAAGACAGTAGTTTTGTGAAAAATTCAGAGGTCACACTGAAGTTATAATCGAAAGAAACACGATTGTAACAAACGTTGGCTAGAATGGAAATACTCTCGTCCGAACGGTGACATCGGACAATTGAATATAAAAATTCCTATTCGTTTGAAGACTCGTAACCTTGCAAAGCTTACAAAAGAAGAAAATTACATTGAAATGATCGAGCTCGCCAGTTTTATCGTAATTATCGTAATCAATATCTGATTGTTTTCCTCCGTTTATAAAGAATATCGATAAATACGAGTACATTGAAATTGTATTATTGTTCGTTGGCGTGCACCATGCTATTACACCGTTCGAACCAAGCATTCCTCTCTTGATAAGTCGCTTCGAGTGTCCTGTGGCTATTTGTCAGGTCTCCTCGGAGAAAAGAATTCCGTCGAATGCGACACTTCGTCTGGTAATGAAAAAAAAAATCGTAAACTCAAATGTCTCGCCTGCCACAGGACATTCCACTATTTCTTTCGTTATCGAGACAGTTCGTAATTTGCCAGTTTTCCAAATTTAAATCAATATTTTGGATTTATGGCTTGATGCATGTAAATACAGTCAGACCCCGAGTTACGTAATGCGTACCGTAAACCTTTGCGTAATACGAATTTCACGTGAGTCGAATCGTTTATTTATTACACATATTATTTTATTTAAAAAAAAGGGACATTATGCCTTACTATGAACTTTTTATTTTATAAAAAAAGGAACATTATTATTGCAAGCCTTGACAATCGTATAAATGATAAGATTATGACAAATGTATAAAGGCAAAGAAAATAACAAAATGAAGCATCATGTCAGAAACAAAATGATTTTGAATTAATAACTGAATTGAAGAAAGAAAAAGAAAAGGCTTTTCGAGGGTTAAGTTGACGAATGCAACGACGGGCCTCGCGCCTCGATACAATGAAAAACAAAAACAAAACAAAAACAGGCGCTGCCACGCTGAACTTATAGGCGCTGCCTACTTATACGCTTTGATCCTTCTCAGAATTGATATTTTTCTCATTTCGATTTGTTTTTACGTATCCGCGAATTTACGTAACTCGGGTTGTTACTCTAACGTAGCAGTTGCGTAAAAAATCGCCATTCGTCAAAGTTCAATGTATAACTTACTAATGGATGCATCAAAAATATTCATTATACCGCGCCATTTCGATGAACCGTTCAATCAATCATACAGCTAAAAACGCTAAAAAAAATATTATAAACAACCATTAAAGATTGAATGGGAATTAAGTGGAAAGGTCTCTTGTACCAAGTGCATCCTACTTGTCCGAGAGACAAGAGATGTGAGAGTCCTCTAGTTCTACATTGTACCAAATAATTTTTATGAAGAAAATAAAAAATTGTCGAATCATTCATTGGGTGGAAGGACCGAATACATTGCATATTAATACGCACTGCGAGAAATTGAAAAATGTTTGTTTAAATAAAACTGACAGATTACGAAAGCGCAACGGTTGCGCGTAGACAAGGCATGCGAAACGAACGGGAGGACTAAGAGCACAAGTATACATATTCAAATACTATGCATGTTCATACATATATGTGTATACGTATAGAGCGACGGAAGCCAAAAGCGTTATTTGGTGCGCGTTTACGACCACTCTTGAGCTTTCGTAGAGGAGAGAATATTTCGCTGAATACGCATAAACGTTACTTTTGTTTTAGATGCGAATACAACACGAGACTCAAGTGAAATAAACGACTAAAAGAAAGGAAATAAGAGTTCGTTTCGCAAGCCCGCGAATCTTCGATAGAAAGCTTCTCGTACGGTCTCGTTGCAACCAAACAAAATCAAAAACGATCTCTACTGAAACAAATTGAAAGAGTGAGAGAGCGAGAGAGAGAGTGAGAGAGAGAGAAAGAGAGAGAAACATTTTTTTAGCCTTGAATTAAGGATCAATAAGCACGTGACATATTTGACTTTTAGCGCTCGAAGCTTTCGACAAAGTTAACGCGCAACGGTCGGTTAGCACACGGTTCCTCGTGACACGTGCCACGCTCACTTCGTTTCACGAAAAAGGTCATCAAAGAATACGAAAGAAAGAGAGACTGCCTTATGGTGGAAGAGAAACGAGAGAAAGATAGAAATATTTCTCGAGACGTAGAGAGACAGAGACAGATGGATTAATAGCGACATACGTAGAGTAAATACATGTAGTAGAGCAAATCATATAACAGCATATACATGTACACACATGTGTGTGTGTGCATTTATATTTTTTGCTTCTCATTCGCTTATTTTTCTATGCTTCATCCTTCGGTTAGATTCTTATTTGGGGGTTATTTTAAATTAATTAATCGGTGGCCTAATGTAAATAATGAAATAGCAGGGTGAGCTTACCAAACCGACGAGTAGAAAAAATACTAGGAATGTGCGGCCAAGAACCGTCTGGCAGTAAACGTCGCCGTATCCTACCGTAGACATCGTCACGATCAGGAAATAAACGCATGTCCAATACGAAAGTGGCTGCGGATTCGTGAACTCAAAAGGGTCTCCTGAGTTTTCAAGCTGCAGAAAAGAAGAAAGCGAAAACCCATCGACCAAATTCATCGATAGGTTCGCGACAACGTCGAGATACGATTACAGGATATCAAAGAGTAAGTGTGAGCATCCTAATTATATTTATTTCCTGCGATTCAACTATTGAATGTTGGAATCAAGGATGAATGGGGGAGGGGAGGGGGGGCAACTCGGTTAGTTAGCCCGAGTACACTGTGCCAGGTGCCAGGTGCTCCTGAGTCCCACGCGTGCCATATTATTTTGCTCAATCGTAGAAAGCCAGGAAAAGCCGGGAAAGCAAAAGTATCTTACCAGAGCCCTCGAATCCAAAATTACGGTGAAAAAAAAAGCATCTTATCAATATTAATCTTACAAGGGAGAAAGTGATGCTGATAAAACGAAAGATCGCTTCGCGTCCTCGAGTAACTTGAATCTTAAAATAAAAGACACTGAATTATTAACAAAATAATTCACGTGAGGTAACAAAAAAATTAACGAAAGCTAAATTTCGACGAGTATTTGAGCAACCGGACGGATTTTCCGCAGATATTAATACCCTATATCCTAATCCGGAGTGGATTTAAGGGAGGACACCACTGTAACATTTTCGAAAAATCGTTTTTTTTTGGGAACCCTTTTAAAAATCCCTTGTGCCTGCAAAAATATTATGCATATTTGTTTATAGCGGAAAAACCAGTTTTAAAGTGGCTTTCGAGCTATTTTTGAGGGGAGTTTCGAGGCGCTGAAGAGCGCCTCCGGCGATGCCAACCCGGTAGACGGAGTTCTCGACTCTTGTAAGCGTTTTATCTTCGGGGCAAAAGTTACTGACTAAAAATAGTTTTATTTTTTACCTATAGGTGGCATTGCATTAGGGAAAAAAATGTCATCAGTTGTGGCGTCTATTAGATCGTTAACTTCAAACGCGGTTTTCTCGAAACCATGTTTTTCAAATCGGCACGCAGTACAACTCGAACAGTTTTTGTCCAATCGACGTGAAATTATAAATGTAGCTTCTTAGATTGTTGTCACAGTCAAATACGAGCGTTTTATACGATTAATTAAAAATGGTAAAAAAATATATCACTCTTTAGATGAAAATTCCCGTGCAGAAATTTTGACCGGGATACCCTATGTCCGATCAAATCCCGATCAGGATTTGTCATGGATTCCCCAAAACCGGTATCCCGGTTAGAATCCAACTTGCATCAGTATCGGCATACGTACGACGACGATGGCATCATTTTGAAAATTTTGGCGTCACGTGTATTTTCTGTATTACTATGGAATTCCTATCTGTAGATAGGAATTTCTGTCTATAGATTCCTATCTATAAAATTCCTATCTATAGATAGGAATTACATAGTAATACCGAAAATACACGTGATGCCAAAATTTTCAAAATTATGCCATCGTCGTTGTACATATTCCGATACTGATGCAAGTTGGATTCTAACCGGGATACCGGTTTTGGGGAATAAGTCTCTTTATACCCACCGACATGTCGGTGGGTATAAACATGTATTTAAGACAAATTAAAATCAAATTCACAATGATTAGATTAAAATTTACACCAACCGTGAGTTCTTACGTATTTCGAGAGAAAACATTTCGTCGGAGCAAAGAAATTTTTGCAAAAAAAGTTGCGAGTTTCAAATATTACATTATAAATATGAAAAAAATCACAAAATGAGTTGTGAATTTCCTCAAGTTGAAGAAAATAAAAATCGCATTCACGACAGTTATATTAAAATTTACACCACAAGTGTAAACGTATTTTGAGAGAAAACATTGTGTTGAGGCAAAGAAATGTTCGCACAAAAAGTTATGTGCAAAAATTTCTTTGCCTCGAGGCAATGTTTTCTCTCAAAATACGTACGAACTCACTTTTGGCGCAAATTTTAATCTAATCATTTTGAATTTGATTTTAATTTGTCTTAAATACGAAAAAATTCACCACTAATTTTGTGAATTTTTTTGTATTTATAATTTCTTGTCAATACATTTGCATTCACAGATTTTGATGTGAATTTTTTTTAATTCACATCAAAATCTCGGGATGAGCGCGATCTGCCATTTGAATCTTTGGACAAATTTTTTCTTACTGATAGTTTAATGCACCAAAACTTTATAAATGTTATTTATTTTTATAATAAATTTAACATGTCATAATTCCATTTTTGACATTTTATTTCAGCCTGAATTCACCCGTGATCCTTCCCAGATTCCTCAATGATTCCATGGGGAATATATTTAGAGTCATTAAAGGATTCGGTTCTGGATCCCTAATGGAATCCAGTTTACGGATCTTACATTTAGTCTTCGAATCTGATCCGATATCGGACTAGATCCCGACTGAGAGCCCGGGATACAAGTCAGAATCCAGCTGTATCCCTGCCAAAATTTCTGCACGGGTTATGGTCGAAAAAACCAACTGTTTTTCAAACTCGCCTCTACTTTTTTTCTTTCATTATTTTACAATTTCCCCCCGTACTTGAATTCTGAAACTAATATAATTAACGAAAATATTTCACTCTTAGCTCGAGAATTAAATTTACAACAGTTCTACTGCGTGCCGCGGAGAGGATTGGCTGAAAACCAGTAGTGCTATAGCGACTCGAGCGCTGCCCTGTTGCATTATTTTGACAAACAATTTTGTTTTTTTTACATACTTTAATATATACCTAATAAAGGCTATATTATATATACCTAATTTTTATTTCTAATAAAGGCTAAAAGTTCTTTTGACGATGCATTTTGTTTCTATCTTAAAAAAAAAAAAATCCAAACGAAACGGCCGAAAAAGGGCAGTTACAGTGGTGTCCTCCCTTAGTGTGTAAGTATGCCAAATTTCATTCACATGTATCCGCGCTCGAGCACGAGGGAATAGCGAACGGATATAGGAACAGGTAACTTCGATGTTATAGAAAAATAGGGATTATCAATCCCTATTTTTCCCTAAGGGAAATACATAAAATATTAAAGTTGACTCACAAGGAAACTGCGCCCAGTGTCCCTTCCGATTTTGATTATATTTGGCGTGTCTGTGGAGTGGGTCAAAAGTAGTCGACACGTATTCTTTTATATCATCGGAGCCCTATTTTCAACGGAGGAGACGCATCCTTGAGAATCGATTTTGTTACGTTTTCCGGCGATAACTTTTTATCGAAACAAAAATCGCAGAAATTTCAGATGACAATGTTTCACTTTCAGAGCACTATACACGACTTATGTAAACGGTACAGATACCAGCAAATTTCATACTGTTCATTGCATAAATAACAATTTTACTGATGCATATCTATAAATATTTTCATCCAAATGGAATGTAAGTTTGCCCATAAGTAGAGGATTGGAACTTAGCGGTCACGTGGTTTTCCGTTGTTACTTTATATATTCCAGTTGGAGGATTAAAAGCACCCTTCGGTTTTTTTTTGTCAATGTCGACGTATAACCAGCTTATATTTTCCGATACGCAACTAAATTCGTGTCAACACTGACCCATTCGATGGCTCGATTAAATATTCATGTCAAATACACTGTCCTTGTTCCGTTAAGCTAGTACGAGCGCGCAATCTTGATTTCTATAGATTTTGGTTCAATTTTAACCAGACATTGTTCATATCATTATGCATGTTTGAGTAAAATTTCCGAAAAGTCGACTATTTAGATTTGGAGATAACGGATTTTAGAATTGCAACTTTTAACACTGCAGGGTCTGCTTTGAAATTTAGACAGAATAATTTTCCGTCAAAAAATATTTGTCCCCTATAATAAGAAGACGAAGAAGATGCAACGCAGATTTTTATTTTGAAGTAATTTTTAATCGAAAAAAGTGTTTAATTAGTTACGAATGAATCAATACTTTTATTTGTGAATGAAGATAACATGAAAAATATAAAATATTAATATTTATAATGCATATATTTTTTTATGACAAAATTTTTAACTTTTGGAACACGACCATTATTTTTTTCTCAAAATTATTGGACAATACTGTTCTGCAGTGTTGCCATATGTCTTCTTATTATAGGAGACAAATATTTTTTACGGAAAATTATTCTGTCTAAATTTCCATGCAGACCCTGCAGTGTTAAAAGTTGCAATTTTAAAACCCATCATCTCCCAATCTAAATAGTCGACTGTTCTGAAATTTCACTCAAACATGCATAATGATATGAACAACGTCTGGTTAAAATTTGAACAAAATCTATAGAAATCAAGATTGCGCGCTCGTACTACCCTAAAAAGTAACCACAGGAATCTCTATACATATGCAAAATTTCATCAAAATCAGAGGGTTGCCACCCCGCGCCGTTCCCTCGTTAGTCAATAGCTCGAGCTACATTACTACAAGTCTGCAAAAGAGAGTATCATGGTTACTTGTTCTATTAAAAAAGGAGAAGTGACAGGATTTCCATTTTCTTTCTTACCAAATGAATTATGCCAGCAGCGGTCAGCCAGACGGAGATGAATATGGAGACGAGTTGGGCGAGACGTATGGAGCTCGATGTTTTTAGAATGTTGAGGTACTGGAGAATGTCGGGAACCGTCATCAGTCGTAGGGCACGGAGAAATCTCAGCCCGATCCACGTTCGATCGAGATAAATCGAGACGAAAGACGGTGGTATCGTAAAGTAGTCCACGAACGAGTACATCTCCAGCATGAACCACAGCTTGTCACTGGCGGCGATAAACTAACGAACGGTTGTGAAACGAAATGTCTTACTCATTACGACTCTCCCAAATTCAGGACATCGTTAAATGTTCAAAGCTCTAAACAAAAATAACCTGTCTTTCCAACGTAACAGTCTTTCATAACTCACGTACCACGAAAATTATTATCAGGCTTACACGGAAAAACGAAAAAAAAAAAAAAAAACGATTTTTTTTAGTTTTCCTTTGCTGTTTGAAAATGACAACACGCGGCCAAAGAGAATCTTTTTTGTTTCTCAAGTTACGGTCGTTTCCAGCAATTTTCCAGTCGCGAGAAAAAGAGAAAGAACTATTTTCAACGGTAAACTTTATTTTCCTTAGCTTTTTGCATAATTATACCACGAAGCCGCGTTAGCGATATTTTTGTGCTCGTTGATAAAATAATAATAAGCATGGACTACGGTTGACGGTTAAGAATCGATATTCGTCGACCCTATCCATCCGCTTGCTTCATTCCCGCATTAATGTATTCGTTTCGTCGTACCCTCGTGTCGCAAATTTATATTTCAAATACACTTCACGTACAATGCTTGTCACTGGCACTGGTTGTAACCCTATCGTCCTCCCAACCTTCTACCGTTACATAGGTACACACTCGGCAGCCCTTGTCGAACGATCGAAATTTCCCTATCAAAAAGTTTACCAATTCGATTCGAAGTGACGATATTTTTATTATTAATATTATATATATATATATATGTGAGGTATTCCAGTTGAACTCAACCACTTTTGCATCTTATATTTTTTCATGTGACTCAAATTTTTTTCTGTTGTTGTACCTATTCAAAAACTTTACTTCATTTTTTTAGAATTTTTTTACTTATACATTTACGAGATATGATTTTTTTTCGAAATTCGAAAAATATCGATGTCTTTTATTTCAAATGCCCATAACTTTACGAAAAGATGGACAAAACCAAGTTTTTTTTTCAAAATGTTTGTTTTTGAGTGTACTTTTTGATAAAAAATATTTAAAATTTGACGATATTCATCTTCTATATGGTTGAGAAATGTTGATTTCTAAAGGTCGGACACTTTTAATATTTTTCAAAAAATTTAGTAAGAAACTTTGACTTTTTGAACTATTTTTAACGCTAGGCTGATCTTGGGCAGACTTTTCCTTATATTTTTTTCATAATTTAAAATCATTTTTTTTCTTCACCACAAGCAAAAAAACGTTTTTTTCAAAAGGTAGGGCACATTTAATTTGTTTCAAAAAATTTGCTAGGAAACTTTAACTATATTAACTATTTTTAAGACTAGTTTTATCGTGGGGATATTTTCCCTTCTATTTTATTCATAATTAAAAATAATCTCTTTTTTAGTATCAGTAAAAAAGCGTTGATTTTACAAGGCCTGACACTTTTAATTTTTTTCAACAAATTTACTATGATATTTTGACTATTTCGACCATTTTTAATGCTAGTTTAATCGTGGGCAGATTTTCCCTTCTATTTTGATCATAATTAAAAACATTTTTTTCATGACAAGCAAAAAAGCTTTTTTTTCAACAAGTGGGACACGTTTAATTTTGTTTTGTAAATTTGCAAGGAAACTTTTTTTCAGTAGAAATCTTTTTTTCAGTATATGCCAAAAAAGCATTGATTTCAAAACGTCACAGTTATATTTATTACATTGATGCTTGTTTTCCGTAATTGGATACACAATGGTAAATTTATCCATACGTTTCTGTCCTACACATTCAAAAAATCTTCAGCAGCAATCTTCAAAAACTATGAGCAGCTGGAATACTTCACACACACACACACACACACACACACACACACACACACACACACACACACACACACACACACACACACACACACACACACACACACACACACACACACACACACACACACACACACACACACACACACACACACACACACACACACACACACACACACACACACACACACACACACACACACACACACACACACACACACACACACACACACACACACACACACACACACACACACACACACACACACACACACACACACACACACACACACACACACACACACACACACACACACACACACACACACACACACACACACACACACACACACACACACACACACACACACACACACACACACACACACACACACACACACACACACACACACACACACACACACACACACACACACACACACACACACACACACACACACACACACACACACACACACACACACACACACACACACACACACACACACACACACACACACACACACACACACACACACACACACACACACACACACACACACACACACACACACACACACACACACACACACACACACACACACACACACACACACACACACACACACACACACACACACACACACACACACACACACACACACACACACACACACACACACACACACACACACACACACACACACACACACACACACACACACACACACACACACACACACACACACACACACACACACACACACACACACACACACACACACACACACACACACACACACACACACACACACACACACACACACACACACACACACACACACACACACACACGTAAAATACTTATTTGTTATTATTATTAATTACCAGCGCTGATGACTCCGGATTTACGGTGAGAATTAAAATATATATTTATCAGCCACCAATATATTATGTACTGATTTTCACCAACTGCCCGACTCCAGGCCAGGAATAGTAGTCTTGGTATTCAATCATTATGGTATCGCCTATATACGAGCATGACTGTCTACTGCAAGCGACTCTCTTGAAGCTCGTCTTCGGATTTTCTCTACACTCTAAGACGTGATTTCCGGTTGAATTACTCAAATTTACTTTTATTCGACCGAACGAGGCGTTTCCAAAGATCAATCGGCACGTATTATGTGGCAAACTGTAGGCTTCACTGAGTCTTCGCCGAATGGTTATACGCGACGCATTTAATTGAACCTTTTCCCGAATGGCCATACATTAGCGATTCATTGGCCATACTCCCTCCGCGACACAACCAATACCTCCACATTTTTCCACAGCTTTCACACCTGGTTCTCCCGCACTTCGAACTTTCATTTAAGCTACTTCTCTTTGCGAAAAGTCTTTTTCTAAATCTTTTATCATCAACTTTCGTACCTGCGTATAAACTTGTTACCTAGGCATCTAGACGCGCAATTCTAACATGAGAAACAGGCATCGACTAACAGAAACCCAAGTCGGATAACAACGTGAACAAAACACAGTAAAATTGTACTTCCATGGAAGGATAGAATCTACAAATCGGCCGTTTGTACGCTTAATTGGTCTCTTATTGTTGTCTCAGACATAAATGTGACTTTCGAACGAAAATCAGGAAAACCAGAATACAAAGGTAATAAAATAATGAGGTTTTTTTGTTAAAAATAACATAGAATCAGTGAACCCTGATGGAAATCCGCTTATTGGAATTCGTCAGATTTTAACAAAAAATGTCAGATTTGATAATATTCCGTCAACTTTCAATGAGAAATAATGTCAGAATATGTCATTTATACGACAGAATCTGTCATATTATTTCGAGATTTGACATTTTCTGTGAGAAGTTCATGATTTCTGACCGGAAATTGGAACATGCTTTACAGAATCTGTCATATTTTATCAGAAAAGTAATGTTATAATTCAGTAATTTCTGTCAGAATCTTACATAATATGTCATATAATGTCGTAAGAGTTTTCCATTTTATGTGAGATTTTCGTCATTTAATGTCATTTTTTGATGGAATAAAATGGAATTCTGCAACATTCATGAAATATTATGACCGAATCTGTCGAATTATATCATTCTTTCTTATTTTTTGTGAGATTTTCGTCATTAAATGTCATTTTTTTATGGAATATAATGGAATTCTTCAACATTTATAAAATATTATGACCGAATATGTCAAATTATATCATTCTTTCTTATTTTTTGTGAGATTTTCGTCATTAAATGTCATTATTTAATGGAATGAAATGGAATTCTTTAACATTCATGAAATATTATGACCGAATCTGTCAAATTATATCATTCTTTTTTATTTTTTGTCATATAATGACCGAACTTGTTAACTTTTGACATTTTGCATTATAAATATATGATATATTCTGATGAATTTTGACATTTAATTATCGATGCTGATAATAAATTGTCAGAATTCGTCAATATTTGATGGAATTTACATATAATTTTCTAAATTTTAATGGAAATGCTGAAAGAAAGAAATTTGGGACTTTATATTCAATAATACTTTTATTTGGTGACACATATTTGGAAACTGTTGAGATCTTAAAAATATATAGCGACTATACCACAGGGATGTACAATCGACAATTAGAATAAATATTGAATAAAATGAATATTCCATACAAATGTAGTTTATGCTATTTCTGACTTTATTCACAATAAAGCTCCTTTTCACTAACAGCTGAAATCTGTCAGAATTCACGAAAAATGTAACAACAAATTATGATAAAAATTATCGTTTTCTTGCATTTTTTGTCATTTTTTTCGATGCAACAATATGTCAAAAAATGGAAAACTGATTTATCATTTTTTGTTAAAAGATGACATTTTCCGACACAATGATGACAGAAAGTATCAAATTCTGTGATTTAATGACAGCTGAAATCTGTCAAAATTCAATAAAAATGTGACAACAAATTATGATAAAAATTATCGTTTCTATCATTTTTTGTCATTTTCTGTCATTCTTTTCGATGCAACAATATGTCAAAAAATGGAAAATTAATTTTATCATTTTTTGTTAAAAGATGACATTTTCTGACAAAAATATGACAGAAAGTATCGAATTCTGTGATTTTATGACATTCCGTAAAGTTAACATAATATGTGAGGTTCTGTCCGATTTTCATAGATTATTTCCGACAGAATATATCAAAATATGTACGATTCCATCAAATTATGTTAGAATCTATTCGTTTTCACAGTTTCTGACATTTTTTAACAGATTTCAACATTATTTGTCGAATTCCAATAAGCGGATTTCCATCAGGGAAGATTCATATTAACGAAAAAAAAAACACTCGTCAGATAATAATGCTTTTAGTTATATTTTTCGGACTGCGGAGCTGGAAACTAGAAGTGGTTCCGTTTTTGTAACTCACTGAATATAGCGATAACCTCGATAGGAACTAAGATTCATAATTAAACGGTGTTCTTGTATTGGCTCAAAGATGTCCTCTCGGTAAAATCAGCGCTACCACGATGACAAACATCAACATAGACTAAACAGGAGTGTCAAACTGATGTGCGATATAATTTAAAATATAAAACTTGGTTTGAAAATGAAGTTTGAGGTCACTGGGTGATGGTTCGAGTGGGACCATTTGAAAACTGGGTTTATACGAGTTCATATTTTGTTATAAAAATTGTTTAAAAAATGTTTCGAACAAAACAAACCCAAACAATTCAAGTGTATTATACTTACGCGTATAAAAAAGTAGACCATAAAAAATATATTGAAAGCTAAGTCTATCTGCTGAGTAATGTTGTTGCTCCACTTCTGGCAACGCTCGACCTGTTCGCTGCAACACAACGAAACACGAAATCACGGACACTCTGTCAATTCTTTTAAACATATTGGGCGTATCGCATATTGAGTTCAACGAAATTTCGTTTTTGTTTGCACAAAATCGCTTGCGCGAATTGCGTACACGATCTCATTGCATAATTCGAAATTATCGAAGAAATTAATATGAATATCGACTTCAACTGCTTTAGATCCCTTACTTGGAGGCATCGATGAAGTATATTATGAGCGATGCTATACTGAGAATGAAGACCAACACCACCTGGAACAGAGCAAGCATTGAAAAACGTAAATAATGGTCGACTATTCTTTATTAAAGTTATTATGCCAATGAATAATATACTTAATGTTAAAGGTATCGCGCTTCGATAGAGTTTGTTATTTTATCAGCGTCAACGAATCTCCGTTAAGAGTGTAGGATTAGGATAACCTTTTCGTATAGTATGTGACGTGGCGTCACTAAGAATCGTTGCTCGCTCGAAACGCCGACGTAACTCTCTCCCCTACGCCCTTTTTTCCTATTATTTTGTGAAAAAAAATCCATTACGGGACTCGAACCCTGGACCTCGAGCGTCAGAACCGGGAACCTTGCGCACTGGGCCACGCCCGCTGGCACGACAAAGGTGCAACAGTACCGGTATAGTAGCTACTAGTAGCTACGAGCTAAACTTTCGAACGTTTTTTCTCGAAAACTAAAGAACGTTGTATAAAATCCCGTTACTCAGGTACTCAGGGTAGGTCCCTCTATAACATATCTGAGACTTATCAAAATCCGTGAGTGACAGCCTGTAAGGTCCCCTTGTTAGCGCGATTAGTCCCGAGCTTTCCCTCCCTTTGCCGTCAAGTGAATCCTCAGTTCCTGTCTCTCTCTCTCGGATAGGCCGGCCAGCGAGCGACCACGCGCATCATAACAAACCTTGCTACATCTCGTAGCAAGGCCGCTCGTAATAAGAGCCGGGAAAATTTATCATAGAGTCCGAAATATTATTTCGGACTCTCGGGAATGATCTTCCGTTCCCTTCGCGCGGATATCGAGTACGAGAATGCCCCACGTCCCTGAGATTCCCGTTTGCGAATTAACTTGAGACATTGCTCTTCAGAGCTGGCGCCCAGCAAACCCCTTTGCGAATAAGGTACAATTAACAATTATATCGAATCACCCCCCTTCCCACACCCCCACCGCGTTGCGAATAAAGTGTGCGAGTCGAGCCCTTCGCGATTGGCGTCCCCGGCTAGCGTGCCACCCACCCTCGCACGGCCGAGATATACTTTTCCCTTTTCTTTTTTATATCGGGCCACTCATTTTTATTTCTCATATTCTCTCCTTTTTACCGCTAAGTTTCTGTCTATTATAATCATTAAACAATACTTTTCTTTTACTTTTGGTGGCAGTTCTTCTCTTGCGCTTCCCCCTTACCCCGACCCCAAGGTGGCAGTGAATCCTCGGGGCCGTCATAAGTATAACGCTGCAGGCAGACGGTTATTATTTCGCAATTAATAGTTTAAAACTTCTCTAAGCTGTGGATGAATATTCTATCATCATGGCGGAATCGAATGGATAAATAGAATAGATGTTGGGAACTTGTGTGATATAAGAACGAGACATTTTATTTTTTCACCTAGGTCATAAACAAGCGTGTTGTCGGTGTGTAGCAGCAGCACACAACACGCCTACAAGGTGTGTAGGACCTAGTTAATGCGTTGAAATAATGGGTTGTACTTATTTTACCAGGTTGAAACAATACGCTGTATACCATTCTTGGTAAGAACACGTTTTTAATATGTTGTCGGACAACACGCTTAATGTAACACACATGAAGCGTGTCGAATGAACCCATTTTCTCCAGAACAACACACTGGGTGTAGATACACGCGGCTCGAAGGACACAAAGCGGCGTAAAACAACTCACTTGCACGCGTCCAGGGAGTTGATATGACACTATTGCGATTTTATAACCTCGCTACATTATGGACGGACGGACGTAAGAGTTTTTTAATTGCGAATTGTGTTATTTTAAAAGCGAAACATTTCAGTTTTCGTTCGTCGAGTAGACCTACACGAATGAAGAAAATAATGTGCTCTGTGAAACCATGGTTAGTGCAACACTCAGTTTGTTGACATATATAAAAAATAATTTTGTGGTAAAGTGTCACTGCGAAGAGAATTTTTCATTCTGTGCGGATCAATGTTTTCTTCGTTGCTGACAAAAGTTTCTGCCCAGAGTGAAGAAAGATTTTTCTGAGGAGCTAGGGGCAAATTTAATTCCATGCGGACCAAGTTTTCTGTTCGTCCGAAGAAAATTTTCTGTGCCAAGTGGCGGAAATTTCTTGTTTGGGGCAAAGGAAATTTTTTACTCTGTGCAAACCAATTTTTCTGTCCACGACAAAGAAAATTGTCTGTCCGGTGTGAAAGAAATTCTTTGTTGGGGGCACACGAAATTTTTTACTCTGTGCCGACCAATTTTTCTATCTGGGCGAAGAAAGTTTTCTATCCGGAGTGGTGGAAATTCCTTTCTCGGGGCAAAGTAAATTTTTTTTCTGTCCAGGGCGAAGAAAATTCTTTATTCTGTGCGGACCAATTTTTCTGATCCAGGGCGAAGAATGTTTTCTGTCCGGAGTAGTAAAAATTCCTTGTTCGGGGCAGTTTTTTAAATTAAATTTTATTATTTTAATTTCTTTTATTCATTGTTTAATTTTTGCAGGCATTATATTTTGCGAAATGAAGGTAGGTATGAATGGAAATAAACCCTTCCCTTTCATTATTTCTTAGCTGTATATATGCTCAATTCGACATGGATTATTCTTGGCTGCATTTAGAAACTGTAGACAAGGTCGCAAACAACGTATTTAATTATTTTTTGTTAATGCGAACACCTTATACGTTCGTCAGTTTAGCCAATTTCAACCGCTCACTCCGTTGCTCGCCGTAATGAGCTTATGTATGTCTGAGTTTCGGAACCGCAGCGACAACTAGTGGCGGCGCTAGGATCGAAATTTGCCCTTGCTAAACGACGTACAAGATCGTGGCTCCCAGCATTATAGTTTCCAGACTTGTATGTAAGACCGTGGTCACGAGTCTCGAACCGAATAGGTTGGCAGGCACCGTAGCGAATGATTAGCTGAAGGTCAGATCATGCGTGCTGGCATCTGTCAAACGCTGCGTTTTCATAGAACCTTCCTGCCGTAAGCCGCGACTGCGTGGCCCTTCGTCTACTCTTCTGCCCTTCCCGATCGTCCATTATAGCGGATTCGAGCGTTCCTTTCGAAGATCAAACACCTATTTTCTGATGCTTCCCATTTGATGATGCGGTCGAGAAAAAAAGGCTAAGTGGGAATCTTCAGAGTAACCTGCCGAACCCGGGTACCCGCTGTTACACCTATTCTGGATCTATGTGGGAGAATGTACATGGGGCATTCCATGCCGATTCGACCTGGGTCTGACTCGTCACCTCTCCGATTTGACCCGCGATTTTTCATGTTATTGTACTATCTCTGAAAGGCACTCGAGAATTTTTTCAGATTTTTTTGGAACGATTTGACTTCACAATATTTTTTATAAACAAAAAATTAACGTCCAAATTTGAAAATCTGAAAAAAATCACGAAAATCCTGTGTCACGTATCAAACATTATGAGCGTTTAGAAAAAGTGGGCGCGCGTTTCGTTTGGCCTACAGTGCGCTTTTTTCGCAAAAAAATTTTGTTTAATTTAAAAAAATCGAATCAATCGACCAATCAATCAACCCAGTCGTTAAAGAGGAAAAAAATTACATGGAATTATGTAGAATTGACCAGATTTTTTTTCACATTTTTTTCAGAATTTTTGTCCAAGTTTTTTTTTCATCATTTTTAGTCAAATTGCCGACAATTTAAGTGGCAAAGTGGCCCACCCACCTCAAGTATCATAGGGCTTGGGCTACAATGTCAAGAGAGAAAACATTGTCAATTAAACATTTTTAATCCATTTGAATTTTTTTCTGAATTTTTTAGCAATTAATTTCTTTCATAGAAGTGATTGTTATTTTTTCAAGTTTAAACAAACAAGAAATTCACTAAAAAATTCTGAAAACATTCGAATGGATTAAAAATGTTTAATTAAGAATGTTTTCTCTCTTGACATTGTAGCCCAAGTCCTATGATACTTGAGTTAGGGTGGCCACTTGGCCACTTGAATTGTCAGCAATTTGACTAAAAATAATGAAAAAAAAAATCTTGAACAAAAATTCTGAAAAAAATCTGACACAAAATCTGAAAAAATTCTGGTCAATTCTGCATAATGGCATGTAATTTTTTTTCCCTCTTTAACGACTGGGTAGGCTATTGATGTTATATTTTTTAATTTAAAAAAAAATATTTTATTGCGAAAAAAGCGCATTGTGGGCCAAACGAAACGCGCGCCCACTTTTTCTGAACGCTTATAGTGCTTGATATGTAACACAGGATTTTTATGTTTTTTTTTCAGATTTTTAAATTTGGGCGTTAATTTTTTGTTTATAAAAAATATTGTGAAGCTAAGGCGTTCCAAAAAAATCTGAAAAAATTCTCGTGTGCCTTTCAGAGATAGTACAATAACATAAAAAATCGCCGGTCAAATCGGAGAGGTGACGAGTCAGACCTAGGTCGAATCGGCATGGAATGCCCCATATATATACCCATATATATTGTGACGGGGGATTTTTCTCTGACCACGTAAACGAGAACTAAATCCGAGATCTGGGTGCGAAAACCATCACCTTCGGCTGTCTACCCCGCGCACGTGCATCCGCAATACCCGGGGCGCCAGACAATTTTGTATCGCCGGATTTTTCAACCGGACTGAACTGGGGTCGGGGGGATCCCTCCGTGATTTTTGGTTTCCCGGAATCATAACCGAGGTTTGGAGGTTGGAGCTCTCCTGATTTTTGTATCGCCGGAATCGTAACCGGACTAACCTGGCAGTATGAAGACCTCCCGGATTTTTGTATCGCCGAAATCATAACCGGACTAAACTGGATGCACTTGCACGGGAAGATGGTTGCGGCACAGTACGGCCGCTCAGGCTGTGGGTTATGGTAGAGGGTTCGGAATTCACTGGCGAGTAGTTTAATATAGTTCTGTAAGTTTGGTCGAATCTCAGGAATTGGCTGAAACCTAAGTATGGTATAGATATGACCTTCATGGACTGATGCCCAAAAATTCATCTCGATTCATCAGGTAGTTAATGAGATAATTGCAATTGAATATGGGTATTTTTGTACGCGATCCCTATACCTAACAAGTAAACCAATAGGAGTTTGCTCGCATTTCTCGATATAAGTTCTAAACGGATCTTAGGATTTCAAAATAAAAACACACGTGTACGCAGTACTATTGTGGGATTGACTCTTTAAAAAAATGACAAACTTTGACCTTTAGTTTCGGAGGTATCGACTTATGAAAAGTGGTAATTTTATTCCACACCGAATTCAGGCCCAACCATCTGTAACGGGATGGCAACAGTGTACGCTGCAGCCAGCTGATCGGCGCGTGTTCTGGGAACTCGAAGCGGTTTTTTACCCCGAGTTCCAGTAATTCTGAGACGGGTGTGAAATAAATTTATTCTGCAAACAAATTGAATTTGTTTAATTTATACATGTATTTATCTTTGTTACAGCGAATACAATTTAAACTGTCATCAAGATGTTTTAAATCCGCGATTCGACGTCCTTCGACAGCGAATTTTTGTCGCTGATCGTTGAGGTTATGGTTATCTTACCGCTACGCCAACCGCTGCTTGGCAAACAAACTGAAGCCGGCAATATACGTTGGTCGAGCCTCAGCCAACGCGAGCGTAGGCAAATTGATACAAGCAAGTGCTACCATGGTACCAGCAATGGGAAACCCAAACAAATAGACTGTCTATACGTTGGTATTTGCCTTCACTCGGCTACCTTAGGCCAACATGTATTGCCGGCTTAACGTAAATGGCTTATACGGTGCGAGAGCCGCGTCAACATTTTTATTTTCTAAACGCTTGGCCATCTGGAGTTCCCACTTCGGGTACTTTCATTTCTAGCCAAGCCCTGCATGTCCTATAAATTTCTGCGAAATCGGTGGTGGGGAGTAGGGAATGACCCCTTGTAAGTGAAAATATCGTAAAGTCTTTGCTTACGTCCAGTGAATAGGGATTATATTGACTTAAAGCCAGCGGTATAACTACCAAATCCGTACTACCCATATAAACTGCTTCATAGGAGGCCAAGAGCCTATCCGAAATCGTATTCCATGCTAAACGACTCGTACACGGCCCTTCAGACTTTAGAAAAAGCACTATTCGCCTGTACATACTTACTGCTAAGATTTGAATGAACGAGAGCCTTTGGGCTCTATTTTTTGCCCGGTTCGCGTTCAATAGAATCGCGCCAAGCTTCTAATCATTCCTTGACACGAATCCTCAATGTTTCAGAGTCACGACGAATTGTTCGTGCGATACGTCCACCAAGAAGGAAACTAAAGGGAGTAGGATATCGCGAAACGACGTCACGTCTTCCTGTCAGCTATGTCACTCCAGTGCTTGGAAATATAGTAAAAGAGGTTCTTGGGACCGTGCCAAAGTGGATTTGGAGGTGCTTTATCGTACATATGTACTGTACCAAAGAATCCGGGACTTGTAAATGTAGACATACATACGTATATGTAGACTGCACGTGGTGTGGTTACGGAGAGTTGTTTATCTCACCTCAGGAGACCCGAGAGAGGTCGTTCCTCGTTTTCCCCTTGTCAAAAAGTCAGGAGGGAAAACGTCTCAAGCGCTTTTGGGATAGGTAAATTGTCGTCTATCAAACTTTACCTATGTATCGATTAAATATATTACATCAATCTACGTACGGGAAATGTCATATACACCGTGACTCTCTATACCTGATTCATTCGTCACGTATATCGAGTGAATCTCGAGAAATGATCTAGGATGACTAGGAAAATAGTGTATTCGTTTACACAAGTGGTTTATCTTTGGCCAGTCATCATCGTTCGTTTTAATCTCCTTGTCTAACAACAATTATCCGCAGGAGTAAACTTTCAAATGCAAATACGTCAACTCTTTAGATATTTATTACCTTGATAAGTTGACAATGCCAATTCATCCGCGATAAAAGCTAAGGTGGGATAGCAGGACACAAAATCAAACACCCTGCAAAGCTTAATAAAATGACTAACTCCCGATATAGAGAGAGAAAATATCATTGTCCTTGTTCTATATTTTCCATTCAGTGCGTGTACCTTTTTTTCTAAAACGCGTTCACGTTTTATCTTTCAATCAGCAGTGCATATACCCCACACTAGAAATCTTGTTACGGGGAAGACTAGGGCCAGATCCGGCATGCCGTATTCCGTACCACGGCACGGTTTAGGCCGCCGGAACAGGGCTTTATCGGGCCTGAAATCCTTTTTTACATTCGGCCCTGACGCGGATGCTGGTTACGGACTTGAATAGTATACCTTTTCAGGACCTGCTCCGGCCGCCGTATCTATGACTGAAAAGAAACATAAAAAAACCAAAAATTTTGAATGAAAAATCTGATGGTATTTTTTGTTTCCATACGCTCTACTTATGTTCCTGCCTATATGATTATTGGATTCAAACGTATCCTGCCTCGTTAAAGTGTTTACCTACCCTCGAGATTTGAATCTCGTCTTCCAATTGTAGAGCTGAGCGCGCTACCTATTTAGCTTTTTGTATTTTTTTTTAATTGACTTTTTTAAAAATATATACATTGCCATATAGTCTTTGGTTTTTTACGTACAGATAAACTTTACAAACTAAACGCGTCTTCTATTTGTATATATGTTAAACTTTGGGCGGGTTTGTGTTCAGCATCTCTAATTGCAAGTTTAATAATAGTTTTCTATAGAATATGATAAACATATCTGAATTTAGTCAACAGTGTTCTTAGATATAATAGTTTTGCATGGAAAAGTATGATATTAGCTATGAAAACAACCACGCTTATAGTAATTCTTAAAAATAGTAAAAACAACAAGTTGGTTTCACTAGGGTATGTTTCGTATTTTAGGGCTAATTGAAGGTAAGGATTTATTCTGTCGTAATGCGTGTTTATATGGTAAGAAAAGATATCCAATCATTTAAGTTAAATGATAGGGCTGTGGAAAAACTTAGGGCGGTGTTGTTCAGCATCGCTAAGTTTTTTTTTAACGATGGATTATGTGTAGCGTGTAATATAATAGTATATATTTGAGTTTATAGCAAGGTTAACTAACCTGAGAAATTATTTTTGGGTTGGGCGTGGAAAAACGGGCGAGATGGGCTATGTGGGAAAAGAGAAAACCACGCTAAGGAGATTAAAAGAACATGATACGCCGTGCATGACAGATTTGTGGGTTCTTCTTGTTTTCATGGGTTTTTATATTTGCAAATAAGTTGCTGTCAGCGTATGCTTGTGTGGGCGTCGGTACCGACACTTTTATGTAGTCTATTGTACGTTGCGGAAGGGGGAGGGAGGGGGGGGGGGGGGTGGGTTGCCTGGTAAGATGGTCTGATGTCGGTGGCTATCGTTGGCGCTGATGTAGATGCGGTGGCTTGTCCGTATGAGATGCTGGTTACGATTTTTCTGACAAGGAACATCCCTCACGTGTCCCGCTCCGATTTCGTTGAAACTGATATATGTGACAGAGCATCGAAAACTTTGGGACACGTATTTTTTTATCTGCGGAAAAACGGATTCAACGGGGGAAACCGCCCCTCAAAGAAAGGCGTGTCGAGGGGTGATTTTGCAGTTTCACCCAGAAGCAATCCACTGATCTGAATGAAACAAAAGGGAAAATTCTTCTAATGAAAAGCGGTGAAAAATCCACTATGAAAATGTTAAGAAAACATTTAATTAGGAGGTGAACCACGCCTCAATTTGCCTTTTTCTCACCCCACACTTAAGAGGGTTGTATGCAAATTAATAAAACAGGTGTCATTTTGAAGGGGAATTAAAATTATAGTTGACGGGTTTTTGCGTTTTGGCGGCATAGCAAATTTAAGGGGGTAAACCACCCCTAACACAAATTCATTTATCATGGTCGTTTTTTCTTTATTTAAATTGTATCCGCTGATTTTAAATATTTCTTTAGACTACAATTTAATGTTTTATCATATTTCAAAATTATTACATTCGTCTTAAGGGTTAGCTACCCCTCTGACGAGAAACATCATTGAAGTATCCCCTTTCGATTTCGTTGAAACTCATATATGTGGTAAAGCATTGCAAACTATTACACTTGTGTTTTTTGTATCGGCAGAAAAACGGTGTTAGGGGATGAAACCATCCCTCAAAGTCTCTCCCACAAGCAGTCCACCGATCTGAATGAAACAAAATCGAAAATTCTTCTAATATTGAGCGATGAAGACTCCACTACAAGAGTGTTGATTAAAAATATAATTAAGGGGTAAACCACCCCTCCATTCGCCGTTTTTTACCCCACGCTTAAGAGGGTTGTATGAAAGTTAATAAAACAGGTCTCATTTTGAAGGGGAATCAAAATTCAAGTTGACGCGTTTTTGCGTTTTAGCGCGACAGCAAATTTTAGGGGGATAAACCACCCTTAACATAAATTTGTTCATCACCGTCGTGTTTTCTGTGTTGAACACGTATTCACGGATTCAAAATATTCTCTCGCGTTTTTTAATTATTGCGTTTTTAAATTTTGATATTTTAAGGGTAAACTACCCCCTCTAATTGCTTTTCGTTTGAAGTTTCGCAAAAGGTTTCACGAATTTCGTTAAAACTGCTTTCATTTCATCGGTAATATCAATTTTATGTTTGTGTGTGTAGGCTTATTCGTTTTAAGCTTTAGGAGCGGTACTTTGGGAGTGGGGGCGTGGGGCTGCCCCTTACTCATAAGACTCATATTTTCATATTGTCATAATTATATTTTCGTACCGAAATGTTTCTTCCTCCTCTAATTCAAAAGTTTTGATGAAAGCATCTCCCATGCAAAGATGCAATGCAGTAACAAAAATATATTAACGATACTATTAATAAAATTCAAATGGTATATATAAAATATATTTGGTTTGTTCGCTTGTTTTATTCCCTGTAAAAACAAATTATATGCAGATAACTGTTTACGCTTCGATTCTTAAATGCGTCATCATCCAGAATGCTCCCGTTCGGAAATCTTTTATCTCTGTGCATGAAGTTATACGATCAACGAACAGACCGATGTTTATTTGCCTACGTATCAAACTTTCTCGACTAACTACAGTAATGAATTCTTCCAGCGCAAATATTCTTATCGCGTCATGACGCGATAACGATATTTGCGCAATTTTTTTATTCTACGCAGAATTTTTACACTGCGCAAATATTACACTGCAAGCTATTGTCATCTTGAACTGCAAGATGTTAATCATACATTACCCGATAATGTGTTTGCTTTTTTCGGGTAATATGTGATTAGCCTCTGGCAGTTAGGGTTGTCGATAGCTTGCAGTTTTATCGCATGTTTTATAAGACGGTTAGCATTCGGATTCTTCCATTTCACGTTAAAGTGAGTCACAAACAGTATACTGTGTGATGGAAAATACAAATTTCATCAGCCATGAAAGTCAACCCAATAATCGTTATCAAACTTCTACTAGCTACATTTGAAGCTATGGATATTTCACAAACGCCGCTTAACAACGCGGAAATTGAACTTGCCGACAGTTTTGAACAAATTTTGCAAGACTATAAAGGAGTTGAAATGATAGAGGAAAAAACGCTCGCTTTTCATGAACCATTCAACCAGTACGAAGCCAATGCTATAGAAGATACCGTATGGCAAAAGGATAGCGGTGATAGTGATTCTGACGTCTGTTCCAGTCATGATGAGGTGAACTACAATTACAAAAATAAAGCAGTTCAATACTGGAGGTCTGGTAAGACAAAAAACTATAGCCTCAAAACCGTCCAACAGAAATACAGATCTGTCAAGTCTGAAAGACAATTGCGGCGCTGGGCACATCAGCTGAATAAAGACGGTACTTATAAAGAAAAGCTAGCGCAAATTTCTGAATATACATTGAAGAATATGAAAACTGCTCTAGATGCTGGTGTCATTATACATGATACTGATCTTCAGAACTGGGCGCCAGAAGCCCACAAGGAGATAGGTTTCAATGATGTCTGATTTAAGGTCTCTCATAATAGGCTATGGAATTTAAAAAAACAGCATCGCATTGTATCTAGAAAAATCAATAAATTTGTAACGCGCAAAACTACGGGAGAAGAAGAACTTCTACGAAAATGTGCAGAAAAATTTGTCGCCGACATTGCACCAGTGATAAAAAAGTATGGCACGGAAAATGTGTATAATTCGGATCAAAGCGGTTTTGATGTTGAAATTCATTCCGTGCGAACTCTTGCAACGGAAGGAGAAAAGAAAGTTGAATGCGCTGTACAGTCAGTTTCTTCAATAACTCACAGCTATACGATTCAGCCTACTATAAGCGCTGAGGGGAAATTACTTTCCCCACTTTTCATCGTTTTAAAGGAGACGAAGGGTGAATTCGGACTACGAGTAGAGAAAGCGCTATTTCAAGCAGGAAACGTCTTTGTATTAGTATCCAAATCCGGAAAACTTACTTCTGGTACGTATGCTCACATATTATAATGAATGATTTTTTAAAAATATGAAATGTACTTGATGTCAACATTAGTTTTTTTTTTAAATATTGAATGTGTTTTGTGTTAACAGAGCATTTCAAAACCTGGTTGGAAAAGGTTTTCTTTCCTAACGTCGGGAGAAATAGCGTATTATTGATAGACTCCTGGAGTGGACACTGCCCTAAGGTTGTTGATGAAGCGACACCTCGCACAGTAGGAGAAAAGCCCAAAAACCTGGCCAAAACCTCAAATGACCTTTGACGGGAATGAAAATTGGCTTACAGGGGTTTTCAAGGTCGCTGATTACGAATCTGAAAGCCAAATTATCGTAAACAAAATGGCCGATCCAATATGGCTGACATGAATGTTAAAAAGTTGCCAGATGTCGACAAAAATTGGTATTTACGGGTTTTCAAGGTCGCTGATTACGAATCCGCAAGCCAAATTATCGTAAAAAAAATGGCCGATCCAATATGGCCGACATGAACGTTAAAAAGTTACCAGATGTTGACAAAAATTGGTATATACGGGTTTTCAAGGTCGCTGATTACCAATCCGATATCTATTGTTTATAACTTGCAACAAAGAGCTTACAGCAAATTGTTATAAACAAAATGGCCGAGTATCCTGCTAAATAGATAAATTAATATATTTAAAAAAATCATCATAATAAAATAAACGTGAACAGTGTATTCTACGCAATTATTATTTTTATTTCCAAAATACATACGGAACGTTTCAAAAATAGAAAATTTTATTCATAATCAAAATCGTAATCGGAGTCGGAGTCGGAGTCAGAATCATTATCCGAGTTTGTATCTATTACAACTCCCGGCACGGCTTCAATCTCGGCGCAAAATTCGTCTGCTGCAGCAGTCACTTTAGGAGCGATCAACATCGCTACAGCTTGTAGTACCCGGGCTTGCTACTACAGTGTCTGTAGGTGCGGCAAAACATACCTGCTTGCTAAGCCATTCACCGTTATTCTTGAAAAATACACAGGATTTTCTGTGAGCTTGTTGCCACCTCGTTCTCATTTGATTGAAGAGTATCGAAAAAGTCTGTTTCGAGTCCTCAGGCACTACAACTGTACGTCCGGTGTCCTTGGAAATTTTTTCTACCATAAATTCGATCAAGGAAGCGAATTTATCGGATAAATGCTCGCTGATTATCAGAAATACTTCTTTCCTTGTCAGCACCAATTCTTTGTAACCGGATCCTGTAATAAAGACATAAAATTGTAGAAAATTGGTGTTAAAGGAAAAGATAAAATTTTCAATTAATACAAAAACTTGAACAATGTACATTATTTTACCAAATAAATAACCGCAATAAGTGAAATAATTTTAAGAAAATTAGACAGAAAATATTGACATGGATTTGGTTAAAAGAAAGCTTTGCTTACTATATAATATATATATATTCAAATATTTTATTTGAATGTTATAACATTTCATTCATATTTAAGAAATTTTTATGTGGTTGATTTTAATATGTATATATATATATGCATACGTATATATCATAATTAAATCACAGAAAATTTATATATATATATATACACATACATATATATTAAAATAATTTATTTCAAGCGTATAACAGCCGTCTTGTCCGTTATGATGCTACTTCACCCATTCTCAGGTAGAGGCGCAGAGGCTGCTCAATAGTGCCGCGTGCACGCTCGGCTACCGCACGATGCGAAAAAAATCATAACGGACAAGACGCACGTTTTCCGCAGGTAACTCTTGTAAATTTCGAAAGCTTATACATTAAACTAAAGGCCGAGACTAGGAGCTTTGCAAAATGTGACAAAATATATAACTTTTCGGACCGTTGAAAATATAAGTTTTCAAAATTATTCAATTTTATTTATGCCGAAGGCTATACTACATTTCAATCATTTATACATAAACTTTAGATTCAACCGATGTAAAAACATGTTCTACATACCTCCAGAAGTCGTATCCATGTTGCAGAATTGAAATTAAACCCGTCACTTTAAAGTTATGGGTTTTTGAAGTCAGCGTTATTTTCGTCTGTTCAGCGCGTGACACGTACACTCTTCACGAACACTAACTGCCAACTGACGCTGCGGCGCAGGTATACACTTAAAGGGCTTTCCCTTCCACAATAGAATGCAGTTACTAGTCCTCTACCTGAATGACTACTCAACTGACCCTATTTCGAAAATTTATTTTTTGGGGTTTTGGCCAGGTTTTTGGGCTTTTCTCCTACTGTGCCTCGTGATAAGAAGGTAATCCCAATGATTATTCCAAAAGGTACAACTGGAAAGAGTCAGCCGGTCGATATATTTGGATTCAGAATGTGGAAATTTACGTCCAACATTTTTCAGACAGTGTAATATTATTAAAATCTGATGTGAATTTGCACTTGAGGAATAATATAATTAAACTGCAGTCACTTACACACAATCAACTCTCATCACCGCGGTATTCTAATCATTTTAAATATTCATGGTATAAAAGTAATTATATATCTAAAAAACCAGAAGATTTTGAAAATCCTGTTATCTTTGGTTTTGGTGAATCGAACACACATTGTGAAATACCCGGTTGCAATAATTTGGCCATTATCAGATGAGCATGGTGCGAAAAGTCGTTGTGTCTAAAGCATTTACTTAACGACTATCATTATTGCAGGAATTATGAGCCATGATTGTTGATAATTATCATATGAAAAAAAGTATATGTCACAAGAAAATGATTTGACGGCATATGTCTGCGATACTTTTCACAAGTATTATTAATTAAAACAGCTGATATGATTTCCAAATAAAATATGTCAAAATATATTAAAAACATGTTCGTTAACCTACTGTAAAACCCTTAGTTTCATTAATATGTTTAATTGAATAAACGGTAAAATAATAAAAATATACATTTTTCCACAAAACTACGTCGCTGGCTAAATTATCGCTTGATCCAGGCGCATCATCGTTCCGAAATATACGAAGTGAGCCTTATAACTTATTCTGGAAATTATTATAATTAATATATAATAGAAGTGTATGTTGATTTTTATGGAGATGCTTAATGGACGTGCATATTCAAATCGGAAGCGTTTCGAGACGAAAATATGAGTCTTATGAGTAAGGGTACCACGTACCCATTCCCAAAATATCGCTCCTAAAGCTCAAAACCAATATGCCTACACACGCAAACATAAAATTGATATTACCGATAAAATGAAAGCAGTTTTAACGAAATTCGTGAAACCTTTTGCGAAACTTCAAACAAGAAGCAATTAGAGGGGGTAGTTTACCCTCAAAATGTGAAAAAATTAAAACGTTATAACTTAAAAACGCGGAATAATATTTTGAATCAGCGGATACATGTTAAACACAGTAAACACGACGGTGACGAACAAATTTATGTTAGGGGTGGTTTATCCCCTTAAATTTGCTGTCCCGCTGAAACGCAAAAATGCGTCAACTTAAATTTTGATTCCCCTTCAAAATGATACCTGTTTTATTAATTTTCATACAACCCTTTTAAGCGTGGGGTGAAAAACGGCAAATGGAGGGGTGGTTTACCCCTTAATAATATTTCTAATTAACACGCTTGTAGTCGATTTTTCATCGCTTAATATTAGAGAAATTTTCGATTTTGTTTCATTCAGATCGGTGGACTGCTTGTGGGAGAAACTTTGAGGGGTGGTTCATCCCCTAACGCCGTTTTTCTGCCGATACAAAAAAAACATGTTGAATAGTTTGCAATGCTTTACCAAATATATGAGTTTCAACGAAATCGAAAGCGGATACTTCATTTAATAATTATTCATACATGTAATAATTTTGAAAATATGATAAAACATCAAATTGTAGCTTATAGAAATATTTAAAATCAGCGGATACACTTTAAACAAAGAAAAACGACAATGACAAATAAATTTATGTTAGGGGTGGTTTACCCCCTTAAATTTGCTATGCCGCCAGAACGCAAAAACCCGTCAACTATAATTTTAATTCTCCTTCAAAATGATACCTGTTTTATTAATTTGCATACAACCCTCTTAAGTGTGGGGTGAAAAAAGGCAAATTGAGGGATGGTTCACCCCCTAATTAAATTTTTTCTTAACATTTTCATAGTAGATTTATCATCGCTTTTCATTAGAAGATATTTCGTTTTTGTTTAATTCAGATCGGTGGATTGCTTCTGGGTGAAACTGCAAAATCACCCCTCGATACGCCTTTCTTTGAGGGGCGGTTTCCCCCCTTAAATCCGTTCTTCCGCAGATAATAAAAATACGTGTCTCAAAGTTTTTGATGCTCTATCACATATATGGGTTTCAAGAGAATCGGAGGCGAACACCTGAGGGATGTTCCTGGTGAATGACGTTTCGGCTTTATTGATGAGCTGATGATGTTGGCTGTTTTTTTTACCTTTAATGCGGAAATAGGCGTATTCTTAAAACAGCCATCCTCTCTAGTTGGCTGGTTGGCCAGTATTGTTGCAGTTGGCACAGCGAAGCAACTGTTTCTCAGCTGTGTCTATTAACCCCTTGACTGTGAGTGACACGCATAGGGGCAAAAAAAAGTCGTGCCATTTTTGTGTCATGATACGTATAGGGGCATTTGAAAAACAACCTATTTCTACTCGATTCGACTGCATCGATTCGATGCAGTCGAATCATACCCCTATACGTGTCATGATACGATATCATGCCCCTATACGTGTTATGAAACAAAAATGGCACGACTTTTTTTGCCCCTATGCGTGTCACTCATAGTCAAAGGGTTAAAGGACATTTTCAGGGCTCGTGAGATGCACTGCATTTCACTCTTGTCATGCCCGGGTCTGTTTTGCCCGTGCCCATGTTGGGGAGCTGAAGCCTGCCCTGCTTGCTTTTTGGGCGAAATCCAGTCGCTCGGTCCGGGCTCGGAGTCCTCATTCTCTTTGTTTACTCGCCGATTACGAGCAATGTTGAAGTTAGATCTGGCGTTACTGTTGATCACGGTAGAGAAATTTCCATGGTCTTTGATGAATTCATCGTATTCGTGGTTCAGCGTCTGGGCGTTGAGAGGTATTTTCGTAAGCTAATGCGTCTCAAGCACTTTTTGCGGGACTCTTTTTCGTTCGTTCCTCTTCGTTTTTTAGAACAATCTTATCGAAATTATACCCGCAGCGACTCACTTACTTTGATGGCCCCGAATAAAGTTAGGTGTACACTGGGGTAGCAACATTTTAAGTTCTATTTTTTTTCCTTTTTGCCACCATCCAATTATTCGATTTTTATTCACTTCGCACCCATGAATTTTACGCTTTATAATTTTTTAATTAACCTCGCGAAAGCTAAGCCGGCAAATAAATATTTAGTGGTCGCTCAAGAACTTCGAAATTTTCTGTTTTGGCAAATTTTGTTTTTATTCTTTCCACTAATAAATTTGACGTTCTGTAAAATTTCCAAAACAATTAATGCTTTTTTCTTTAGAAACAGATTTTCAGATTTACCTCACACTTCTAACCCAAGAATTATAATCTTTATTCTCATTAAATAATTCTTCAAAGCTCTAGTCCGCAAACAAAATTATAGGTCGTTTTATTCGTAAAACTGAAATGTCAGCTGTTTTCCGCGCATCGTAATGCGTCCCTCATTTGGTCTCGTTAGTCAAACTGCGGACCAATGGTAGTTATACTCTGTGACGAGCGACGCTTCAATACAATAATACATAATAATACATAATAACACATATCGTCTAATTTGTGTTTGTTACAAATTAATATAATCAATTATTCAGAAAATGTAACACACCGCTGTTTATTTTGTTTTTATGCTAGAAGGAATTATAGTGCATGCGAGATTTTTGTTCATGAAATTCTGAATTTCGAAAACCTTGAGCGACCACTAAATATTCATTGGCCGGCTAGATATTTCGCGAGGTTAATTTTACAATCTCAAAGCATAAAATTCATGGATGAAAATAAGACGGAAAATATCGATTTTTTAATGAAAAATTGAATTTTTGGGAGGCTTGAGCGACCTACAAATATTTTGTGACCGTTCGCAACTTCCACGACCATTTTTTTTTTCTTTAAAGAATAAAATTAGTTGGTGAGAAAAAGGGAAAAATAGAGCTAAAAATTGTGTCATCCTAGAGTACACGCATAACTGTGCTCGGGTGTTGGTTGATCCGGTAGACATCCGGCGCAGATCCGGCAAGAAGTTCGAAGTGTGCGATCAGCATCGCACGGCAAGTGCGATCTGCGCCGGATGTCTACTAGATTAACCAACATCGGAGCACGGATTGGAGAAGGCAAAACGATCAGGCCTTGGTCAGGTAACCTTACCAGAGCCATGTGAGGGTCGCGTTACGGATCGCCTGATGTAGGCCCAATTCATGCTGCCTTCTCACATCGTTATCTGGGGACTACTGATCCAGTAGACATATGGCACAGATAAGGCACGCACTTCGGAGTATATGCCTGACATACGGCGGATATCCACGGGATCTGTGCATGCCAGGTCAGGCAATCTGTAACGGCACCCTAACATGGCCCTCGCAAGATTGCTTGATTCAGGCCTGATCAGTTCGTCTTTGTTATATCTGTCCTCCGGATCCACTGACCCAGTAGATATCCGGCACAGATCAGGCGGGCACTTCTACGGTATTCCGGATTGTATCTTGAAACCTGCCTGAACAGTAATCCGGGTGCCGGAACAACCTTTCTAGTCGAGTCGCTGCATGTGGTCTCACCCCTACTCTCGTAATCCAATATGGCTAATGGCATAGCGCAAATGTGTTAATCAAGTTAATGAGAAATTGACCATTTACAGCTTTACATCGTAACGCTTTGTAAACTTTCTCATTAAATTTACGTCAATGTTTGGCGATATTAGCTCGTGGGGTTGGAACGCTGTTTAGACCCTCTAAGGTATGTGTGCATGGAAGTCGAGTGCACGCACGCGATTAGCGTATGCACGTGTGTGTGTACGTCGCTATAGCTTGTGAATGCGTGCGCATCCGTCAGATCAATACATGTATCACCGAAGATACGACGGCCCTTTCACAATACACCGCTTTTTATTTACACGCTCACTATGCAACAGAAATGGTTAAATCTCGGTGGAAGTTGGGTATAAATCAGCGCTTTTCTCCGAACATCGTCCCTTTTTGTATATTGGTAAAGAGGTTTTATACTTGAAAGTATATCTGCCAAAAACATATAAACAAAGTGGAATTCGAGCATAATGGACAAGAATTGCCGAAGAACACGCGACATGCAAAATTTAACTTCTGAGAAAAATGTTCGGTGCTAATATAATGGCTGAAGGGCACGCTTCACACAAGCTTTCGGCAAATCTACGCCATGGCCTTACGGTCGAGTGGATAAGTATCAAAAGAGCATGTACTCTTCCATTCACGAGCTTTAATTAAAATATAGAAGGAAACACGAGTGCAAAGTAAATGTGCGAAATGAAAAGAGACTACATAATACGTAGCGCAAAGAAGAAACAGCGCATGCGGATGAGATAGGTCGATGAAACAACGAGTAAAACGGTGTATGGCTCGAGCCGGTCGTTAGAATTCGAGCATGAGCTACCGTGTAGCACAATTTCGTTGCTTCGACAAAAAGATCACTAAACTTTATTCAATTGTTGAAAATGTAGAGCATTTTTGTTTAAAACATGATCCGGTGGTTCGGTTATATCATTTATTTAGGTGGTTGCATTGAAACCCACCGATCGGCTGTAGGTGTCTCGGGGTGCTGTACTTTGTCACGGACAGATGCCGCGTATGTCGTCTGAAAGCCCTTTAAAACCAAGAAAACAGTCACTGCCAAATATTATCAACGGCAGCTGGTGCGTTTGAACTATAATTTAATTGAAAGAGACCCGCGGAGCAAGTGTTTATTACTTGTTCATACTTTTGTAATAACATACTTTTGTAATAACGAGAAAGTAATTGTAATAACGATGTGCATACTTTTGTAATAACGATTTCTCGTATATTTGTAGATGAGTGAATGGACAGTCAAAAGAGAGGGTATCCTTTCGAGGTAGGTTCAGCTTTTCCCAGGAGGTGGGAGAAAGTAGTAACATCTGAGGGAAATAATTTGATTGACGTATTCCAACAAGTTTGAACAAAATAAATGCTTCAGAATGACTGCAACAGTAGGTTTTCGAAACGTTCTAGGTATTTGTTTCAAATGAACAAAATCTTTCTACTTATTGGGAGTATGGTCTTGCTGGATGTCCAACCTCACGATATGACGTTTCACATCTGACAATTTCAACCATAACCTCCTGATGGGGCCATATTTTGTCAAACGGCGGAGACTTATTTGTACTCCCAATAATAAACATTTAGGGTTGACAAAAATTAAAGCAACCGTGCACGGAAGCAAAAAAAAACATTGAACTGAAAATGCCAATCGTTAAAAAATCAATTCGTCCTTATCGATAACAAGAATGTAATTTTTTACTGCTTGCAATATTGACGACGACAATCGAAGGAAAATCAAACACGAGGCAGAATGTATTTATTAAACAAAAGTAATCGATCTTTTACATGATTGTAAAGAAACGTAATTGAAATTTGTAATGAATCGCTCCGATCCTTGAAAAATCGAATGCATAGGCCAATCGACTTTCTGTTATCAGGCTCGCCTCAAAGCGCCCTGTTTCATTTTCTAAAAAAAAAAAAAAAAAAAAAAAAAAAACCACTGAACGAAGGGACTTTCTAATGAAGACACTATGGGCAGAGAAATACGCTTAAGCGTGTGCTTAGCGTTAACACACACACACACACACACACACACACACACACACACACGCACGCACGCACGCACGCACGCACGCATGCACGCACACGCACGCACGCACGCACGCACGCACGCACACACACACACACACACACACACACACACACACACACACACACACACGCGCGCGCGCGCGCGCGCTATATATATATATATATATAATAGGTATGCTCGCTTGGCTGCGAACGAAAATAACCCCCACTGAGATCACATGAGATTAATCTAGCACGAAGAGGGTGCGACGCATGAGGAAAAGGGAAAATGCGTATTCATTGATGGTGCCAGCTTGAACGTATAGCAAAAGACCGGTTATATGAAATATATCGGGCCACCCGCAGATCTAATGACATCTCATATGAGGTGGGATCAATAGATTAATTTTAACTAAAGGGTGTCTCAAAAGGACCTGACATTTTCATTTCTCAATAAAATGTATTATTTATTTGAAAAGTACGTATATTTTTATTTTAATATAAAGTACAAGCATGGAGGTCATGTGTGGAACACAATATCCGATAAACGGCATAAACGGCATGGACTTGGAAAACATATTCTTCCAACAAGATGGCGCTACTTGCCATACTGTGCGCGAAACAATGCAGTTACTGCAGACGAAGTTTCATGGTCGTGTTACCTCGCGCCACCGCGATGTGAATTGGTGACCAAGATCTCGCGATTTGACGGCATTGAACTTCTTTCTTTAGAGTTTTCTGGCAGGAAAAGTGTATGCCAATGATCCACCGACCATTCCGGAGCTCAACAAAGCATTTGAACGCACTATTAATGAAATTAGTCCGCAGCTATGCCAAAATGTTATTTAAAATTTCGTCAAAAGAGTGAACGTTTGCAAACAGGGAGAGGCGGCCATTTATCGGATATTGTGTTTCACACATAACCTCCATGTTTGTACCTTATATTAAAATTAAAATATTCGTACTTTTCAAATAAATAAACCGTTTTATGAATAAATTAAAATGTCAGGTCATTTTGAGACACCCTGTACAAGCTTTTATTATGTGTTCACCGAATAGATAACCGTCGTTCCAGAAGCAGAGGGCAGATGAGTACCCTTGTCTTTTTACGACAGCAATCAAGGTATATTGCTAATTTGTACATTAGTTGATCACACAACTAGGAAATACTCTTTCTGGAAATACTATCGTGAGCTCACCGAATTAGTCATGGTATGTAAATAATATTTGGTGATCCATAACATAGGCAACATTATATTATTCATATATTTGGTTCCATTTTTTAAATTTTATTTTTTATCGTAATCTAAGAGACACGTGTTTTTTTAAATCTGCGGACAAACGGTGCTAAGGGGTGAAAATCACCCTCGTAGTTAGACACCCTCAGAGTGACTTTTGCAGTTTCGCAAATTTCCCATCAAGATAGGGGTATTTATTTCTTCTCCTATTTTCCAACGTATACCCAACGTATACCCTTGCGGATTTTTACGTGTTACCCTCCCGAATTGAACCCTTTCCTACCACACCCTACCCGCAGTTCACCAATTTAACCTAACTTTGGATGCGTCCACAGCCGTCTTAAGCTACATTATACCACATTTGCCGAGGGTACCGGAAACCTGTAGAAAACCCGTACCGGTATAGACGGCCCCATATTCTTCTGGTTCTCTGGTGCACAGACTTTTGCTCAAGTATCTGCACCAAGTTCTTAGAAGTATTGGCCTTTCGCTCATTGGTTGATGCGCCGGCCGGTGCACGGCTGAACGGTCACAGCTATGAGTATTGGCCATGCACAACCCTGCTGGACCCGAAGTACCGCTAGAGATTGAAACCAATTTGAGGATAATGCTTATGGCGATTGATAAAAAATGCACTTTAATTCCGAGGGGGTGAATTGGTCGAAATATATAGGGATTTAAAATCGGAAAATTTGTAGAACCCCATGTGCGAGTAGCCAACGTTCCGAACACGGCCGACGCTTAGCTGTATTGCGACGGTCTACGACGGCCCAGCATTGACGGAACGTACGAGCGATGCTTGGCTATCAAGCGGCGACGTATCGGCAGCCAACGATCGGAATGCGACTACGGCCCAGAGTTCCCGAAACTCTCGTTCGATTATCGCGTCGGCGTTAGGCACTGCAGTTCACCCGACGCTGGCTACCATGATTCAGACAACACTGGCTAATCGCCGCCCGAGTGTAGTTGGCTATCGCTTGTAGTTCCAGAGTTTGGCCGATGCCTGGCCGTAAAACAGCAGTATTGTTTGTATTTCCGTTTGAGCTTCGCCTCAACAGCACAATGTAGCCCGCAACGTTGGTACCATCGACATTTTACAGTAAGGCTAAGTTTCGATGGTTGTAGTATTTCGGTGTGAAAACAATTTTGATAATTGCTGGAATTAATTAAAAATCAATGAGAGCAATAATACTGAATATTTAAATTGAGAAAACGAGTGAACACTTCGGTAGATCGTTCCGGGTCTGACTTTGACAAAATGTGTAATTTTTCAAACTCTTAAAAAAATATATGCCGTCATCCTTCTTCATTGAAAGCTAGACAACAACTAAAACTAGACTAACAAAGAAAAAAAATTGAAAAAATAAATGAGAAATAATGATCAATGAATTTGAAAAATACTATTCAAATCAGATATAAATCTACTGAAGTGCGCTTCTAATGCTGGAAAATTACATCGTTTTATTTCGCGCGAATTTAAATTTTCGCGTGTTTATGTCACTGACAGAAAAATTCTATTGATATTAAGGAGTTTCGATACCGGCGATACAATGTTGCCATACTTAACCATGTTAAAAGCATAAAAAATCCGAAAAGTTCAGAATTTTATAAAATTTGGTGCACATATTCTTTAGTGCCAAATTTGACAATACATTTTTTTTCAGATTTTCCTTCTGGACAGTTGTCGAGTAAGTTAATACTAAAGTTCACGTGTATAAATGTACGTCTATATATTTTTCCATATATATAGGTATACATTGCGGGCATAAGAAATCTGCTTTAACCCTTTCGCAGCGAGGTGAAAATGAGTTTTTGGTGCCATTTTTGTGTTGGAAATTTTTTTTCATAGATTTGCTTTAAACTCTCAGTATAAAGGTTTTAGGGGTCGCCGACTTCGAATTTGGAATCATATTTCCAAAATTCAAAATGGCGGAACAAATATGGCGGACACAAATTTGAAAAATGGTTTCATTTCGACGAAAGTGAGTACCTTATGATTTTTGGAGTCGCTGAATCGGAATCTGAAATCGGTTTTTGGAAATTCAAAATGGCGGATTCAATATGGCGGACGCAAATACGAAAAATGGTTCCATTTGGACGAAAGTGAGTACCTTATGGTGACTCTGGGTTTGGCTAAGAGCGGGATATAACGCCAAAAAAGTATTCTTTTACATTTGTTATTATGAATAGTTTGTCATATATGATTTGCCAAATTTTTATCCATTATATTGTATCCGAGCTTCACATACTTGGAGTCAGGATCCAAATTCCAAATTCGCGACCATAAACATCTAGAGATACAAGTTTTGTCAAAATCCAACTACTTTTCGAAATTGCGTCCACCATATTGGGTCCGCCATTTTGAATTTTGATAATCTAATTTCAAATTCGAATTCAGCGACGCCGAAAACCATGAGGTATACTCACTTTCGTCGGAATAAAACTATTTATCGAATTTGCGTCCGTCATTTTGAATTTTGGAAATCTGATTTCAAATTCGAATTCAGCGACTCCAAAACCATGAGCTACTCATTTTCGTCGAAATCAAACCATTTTTCGAATTTGCGTCCGCCATATTGGATCCGCCATTTTGAATTTTCGAAATCTGATGTCAAATTCAAATTCAGCGACCCCACAAACCATGATGTACCAAATTACAATCGAATCGATGCAGTACAAATAGGTTGTTTTTCAAATGCCCCTCTACGTATCATGACACAAAAATGGCACGACTTTTTTTTGCCCCTATGCGTGTTACTCACAGTCAAGGGGTTAATGCTTAATTACTCGATAACTAAGTGGAAGGAAAATTTTGAAAAAAATTGTGTTTTCGCACTTGATGTTGAAGAACATTATCACCAAATTTGATCAATTTCTTAACATTTTGACTTTTGTACCAAAACCCCTTAATTAACCGCGTCGATTTTATTTTTGTTCATTTGAATTAACTAGATTTTTCGTGGAATCAATTTTTTTCCGATCGCATTCCATTATTGAAATTATTTATTTTCAATATACTTATTTATTCAAATGAAAATATATTCAATATCGTCCAATAACTAAATATTTTACTTAATCCAAATTAATCTATGATTCGGTTTCATCTGTTCAAAAAACAATTTAGCTGAATCCATAAAATGGATCGATTTTATTTGTTTTTAATTTTAGTTAAATATAATTTTCGAAGAGTTGACCATTTTTCTATTTGATTGAGCTAATGGTCTGTCAAAGGGGTGTGTGGGTAGAGAGGATGGAGAGAGAGGAATCGGAGGAGACCGGAGTCACTCGTGGATCGAGTATCAGGAGTACATGGCTTCGGGGGGGGGGGGGGGGGGGGGGGCATTCCTTCTAGGCGAAGGATGGTCAAGCCCGCATGGCACTGTCCGTGAAGTAAGCCGGGCTAGTAGCGCGTCGCGCGCGAGGTTCCCTCGGGCGGTCGCTCTTATCTAGCGTCTTATGCAGGTTCTTGTAGTCGCGCGCGAGGCCGTCCTTATACCGCGCGAGCCGCGCCGATGTCCGGCCCTTAACGCGAAGCAATGGTCCGACCAAATTCGGGCGAGGCAATCCTCCTTCGCTTTATGTAATTCTGGGACGATAGCCTTTCACGGCGTCCCGTTACAATATATATATGTATATATATAATTATTAATAACAATTATGGGTGGAAATTGATATCTCCCACTCCCGCGACTATCCCACCACGAAGCTTTCACTGACAGAGGCCGCCTCTGCCAGAGTACCCATGGGTGACTCAGGAAAGGGAAAATTCCCCTATCGCCCTATAGGGTATTTAAGGGACAACGCCAGCACCTCGAGAGCCTTTCTTTTTCTCGATTACCACTTAGGTTCCGTAAGTATTGGAACTTCCTTGACAGAACTCTGCTCCAAGAGCGTCTGCTCCAGCCTAGCTTCTCCCCGAGTTCGAGAATAGGTACCCTCTGCGCTTAGGAAGCCCCAGTATTGCACTGGATGTCTGACTTTGGGGAGAAGAACACAGGAGGTAATCATTAGCCAGGAAGGGACGGGAACTTTTGGGATCCATGGGAAACAGGCATCTTTGGGACTTCGTCTAGAAATCACCAGGCACGAGGCCCCGGCGTTACGCGCGTAACCCTCATCCCGATCCTTCGGGATGCCCCGTTCTGACGCCTATCCATTGCCACTCCTCTCGAACGAGGAAACGCCGAGGAATATTGTCCGTGGGAATATCCTCAGTTAAGGAAGGCCTCGTGAGGAACGCAAGAACGCTAGCTTCTCTCGCCGTGATCCTTCCAGACTGGCACCTGGACGGTTAGCTCACCACATCGGTGAGTTTCGCCATGAAAAGGAGGTTACCCGCTGACGGGAACCTCGAAATTTCGTAATTCAAACTTCGGCTCGGTAGAATCGCCCTCTACGAGCCAACGTGCGCACGCGCAGGCCCCGCGACACCCTTTAAACGAACAAGACTTTCCCCATGGGGTATTCGAACAATTCGCATCGTAACTGCAATCTCTCGTGCCCCACACAAGATTCGCGAACGAATGTATACTCGGAATCGACACCGAACAAATTACTCCGGCGACGTATACAAATATGCACATGATTTTAGGTCCGAAACGGAGGGAGACGACGATCAAGAACCGAGAGAGAGAGCGAGAGAGAGAGAGCGAGAGAGAGAGAGAGAGAGAGAGAGAGAGAGAGAGAGAGAGAGAGAGAGAGAGAGAGAGAGAGCGAGCGAGCGAGCGACGACGACGACGACGAACAATAACTCACGCCACAAAGGAAAAAAAACCTCCTCGCTCATTCTAGTTACCTACGCCGTGCGATGCCCGATAACCCCACAAATTGCCCTCTTTCCGCCACCTAACCCTTTTTAACTAACCACCTTTTCAAATCACCGACAACAACTATTCTCAGCACAGTTCTAACGACCCTCTGCATTAAATATTATCCATCATCACCATCATAGAATGCCGATGATGAAAATTCGAGGCTGACGTTATGCGACGCAGTATGCCGACGTGCTGAGGCATCTCCTACAAAAGGAATCCTCTTAACCCAGCCTTTAGAATACCTGTCAACCACCTGCGGCATCGCCTTATCAGATCTCATGCGGAGAAGTCCTTCGAGAACCCTCTACAAAAAAACTTACATCTTACCCGAAAACCTGCATTATCAATCCTCGACGGAGGACAGAAAATGCGTTGAAAAGGTGAAACGTTTCAATATATATATATATATATATATATATATATATATATATGCCGCATCGCCATGGGAATGGCTTTTTCAACAGCGCTTTCGATTTCTTGACGATGTTTATGGAGAGTCAAGTGGTGGGCATCGAGTGACGAAAAGGCGTCAAGGCGTTCGGAGAAGAACCTACCCCGGTGGTAGTGCATGGTGTATGATCCACGAGTGTGTTGTGTTGCATAGAGGCCTAGAAAAAGTGGAGTGGGAGACGTATGCGTTTCGGGTCTCGAAGTCACTCCTTCTCGGGTCATTAGGGTCGAAAGGACTAATTTTCGAAAAGGCTCTGTGTAACACACCTCACTAGCACTGCTATCCGGTGATTATACTTTGTACCGAATATTTTATTGTATCGAGACACCGATAAATCGTGTAAGCCGTGTCACTGCGGCAGTCAGTGAGATAGACATTGTTCTCTAATTCATGAACGGAATTCCTGGCTCTCTCTATATTCTTGATATCTGACATATATATATTGTCACGTAGCAAAAATTGATGAGCCCCAAAGCCACGTGGAGGTGTCCCTCTCGCTCAGCACTCACCCCGAACGCCGACCCATAGGAGGTTTAAGGCACACAAAATGATTATTTATTTACATTTCTCCTCTATTGTGTCTGTATTATTTGCGAGGCACCCACTCCCACAAGTACATGTAGGGATTCGGAGGAAGGGTGTGGTGAGGAAAAGACCGCGGATGTCCTTAGCTCGTTGCGACACTTCGACGTCTCATCGATGGGCTTGGGCGACGATCGGCGGGCACATTTACCGATTTCTGGAGCTAGACGAGGCTAACGTCATCCACCCGTCAAGAGCGCTTGCTCTCGCTTTCGGGGAGACGAAGAAGGGTGCCGGTATGCTGGAGGAGTCTGTGGTGCACGTCGAATATTCGTTTACACCGAGTAGTCACAGAGACCAAACCCCGGCGTGAGCGTGGGGACGCGTAATGCCGATTCCGAACGGGCAAAACGCCGATTTTTATCGCTATCTACGACGGCTCGTGGTCTCGATACCCCACATGTTACACCATCATGCACCTCATAAAATTTGACCAGCCTAGAGATCGTCGGTAATTGCCGCTTCAACGTCGATCGTTGGGCTTGCGACCGCCTCCAAATGATCCATCTTTCAAGCGTCCTCTGTAGCCAGCAACTGGTCACTGCGTA
>OZ023316.1:3415866-3488187 GCA_964007375.1 Ophion obscuratus | reverse complement strand
TATTGATCTTTACTGATCTAGATTTCCCGTCAGCACTCGTTTTCTCCATGCACTATTTCAAAAATAAATTGTTTTTCTCACTGTCAGTCGTAAGTATGCTGTTTCACTCTTTGATTAATTGTACTGCTCTTTTTGCAGTATCGTTAACCACCTTGAGAATACTAACCAGATAGAGAGCTGCTTTATAATCCTTATCATAAGACCACAGTACCGGATCATTCTTGAAGAAATTTTGATTTATGCCGAATCGTTCGAAAAATCCCAACGATAACGATGATATGAACGAATCCACATTTAAATTGTACAAATCTCTCATATCTCGGACTTCTACGCGTTTAGGGCATTCATCATTGTGATCAACTTTACCAAGCATCGATACCATTTGTCTTTTTACATCAGCTGATAAGGTTTCGTCGAAAAATGCTATCGCAGCTGTTTCTGCATTAAAGTACCACAAATGTTTATCATTTTTTTCAACGAGACCTCAGCAACCTTTTTGTCGATTGATTGGTAATCGTGTAGTTTTTTTAATCAACTTCAGATCGTTATTTGGAACTGCCGGTGCGCAAATACACGTGAACCACATTTGGATGTAAACTAATACAAGAAAAACACAAATTTCCGATAACGATTTTTCTTCGCTTTGCGTTAGCTTGAACTGCTGACGGAATAGAAATATTTTCAACACATATATAGCCTTTGACATCCATCTCGCGTGGTGAAAAGCCCACCTAGTTTTCTAAATTTAACCATATCGGGAGACATTTTTCCGATGAATATTTTGACCAAGAGTCAAAGTTCTCTGTGTTGATTGATTTCTAATTGATGTTTTATGAATTCGTTGATATCATCGACGTGACCGGAAATAATACCACGAATGTACTCGTTTTCAAGGCCAGTTTTAAACTGATTCTTGTTAATATTCAACCAATTTTCTTGAAAACGTTTGAATAAAGGGACGGTGGGAGTGGTAAAAGGGATTTTTCTTCAAACACAGCTCTCAGAATCAATTCGAGTATGTGGTGTCTGCATGGCAGGTACAACAGATTTTTCTCAAGGAATTGTTCCAGTAGAGGCGCAGCACCACGGGACCGGCCTAATTTGAATGCCGTGGTGTCACAACATATTGCCTTAATGTAATCGAAAAACCCCAATCACAAATTACTTCAAAAAGAGCAGATTCCTGAGATGAACCTTTTTCATCATCCAATTCTGGAACACCTAATATTTTTTCAATATTGCCATCACTTATAACGACACTTAATCTCTCTGTCATTGTGTGATTTTCCGTATTTCGAAGCAATTTCTCGTCCCAACGCAAAACTCCCGCTTCCGACTTAATATTTTTAAAAACCCGTTTCATATTTTCGGTTTCATTTTTCCGCATCTGTTGATGATAGCGACGAATTAAAGATCTATTTAACATCACGTCAAAATCGAGAGCTGCAGCAACAGCAGATATTATATAAACCGCGTTTCTGTCACTTATTCTACAACCGTCTAATGTTGCCACCAATCCCGCATCCAAGATCTGTTTCTGGCCACGTGGTCGTTTTGGGTTCGATGGTCCAGCCTCTTGTTCATCTTGTGCCGTTTGTTTGAAATCCAAGTCGTCAGAGAAATTGGAATGAAACGACAAACTTTTTTCAAATGTTTTACTCAAAGGAATCATTTCTTCGCTTGCATCACTTGAAACCACCTAATGAACGTCAAGTAAGAACATTTTTTCATTCAACTACAAACTGAAATAGTCGACTGCACCGCAAAAATGTTTAACTATACGATATAAGGAAGACAAGATAAAAAAAAGATCTTACGAAATATTATATGCATTCAACGTTTTACCAGCTACATTTTCACTAAAAATTGAAAATTGTACCGTGCTTTTGAGTTATTGTGGAACGAAAAAAAGACAATGTTACTCAGGGTATATTATAAGAAAAACGTAGATATTAACAATAACTGAGTTACATAATTAATCATTTCTGTCATTGACGTTGATGATGATGAAATGAAAAATAGTCTGTGATAAAATGTTACAAGTATGAAACCGCGTTATTTATAAAACTTTAAATTTTATTTTCCATATTTTCTAAATTATTTTTTTTTCGAATTTTCAAGCCCTCGCCTGCCGTAATTCATGTGAACAAATTATAACAAAACGTGTTATCATATTTGGAATTGGATTAACTTGGATTTCTTTCCCTTCTTCATCGTAGTCGACTTCGATGTGGGCAATATATCCAATCCTTCCATCTCTTCTTTGATTCAGTAGAAAGTCTTTTTGATTTGAATCAATCATGTCAAAAACATTCGCGTGAGTAATGTCGAACCGATTTTTTAAGGACGAAACAAAATCCTGCTCTTTTTTGCGCTTACTTGGTTTCGTCTTGTTTTTTTGTAAAGCGCGATATTCACTGTATAACTTTAATATTTTGTCAATGCAGTGGTGTGTTGCTTGTGTAGGCAAAACAGCTTTATGCCAAAACAAACACTGACTTCGGTTAATGTTATTTCCGCACCTTCTCGCGCATTCGATTTTAAAACCCGCATATGAAAAAATAAAACTTTCAAAACTTGTAATTTCGACGGCAATTGATTTCCAAGAATTTGAAGTAGAATATTGCCAATTAAATTTGAATCTTGACGTAATATTCGTTGAGAATTCATGTTTATGCCATTAGATGATCAACTTTTTTAAACAATTATTGCCTTACAGTTCGAACAACTCGCAAAGGAAAGCGAGCCTTCCTGCTCTCATTGCGTGGCACTACTGAGGAGTGAGCGTATACGAAAACAAAACATTTCTCCTACCCTTTAAGGAGAGATGGTCGAGGTCGAGGATTTAGAAGCTATGAACATTCCGTCGACCGTAGAAGACCTACACTATGGGCCTGGTAACGATGATTCCATGTAAGTTGACAAATTTCATGATTTATGCATTCCCAAATTTTCAAACGCGTTTTTCTCAAAACCACGTTTTTTTAAAATCGGTACCCAAAATTTCTCGAAAACCAATGAACCGATTGCCTTGAGGTTTTTTGTGGTTATTCTACACACCATTATCTAGTACTTGACATAGGATTTTTTTCCGTTACTTAGTTTTTGTTTTATAGGCAAAATAATAACTAATTTTTGGTCCAAAAATCACTATGTTCAAACTCCGCCATTTTGTCATAAATCGATATTTTCAGAATCGGCTACGACAAGTACTAGATTTAATAATCTTTTTTATCTGATCTAAGTATCTGATTTAATTAAGTATCTGATTTAATAATCTTTTTGGTTTTTTTGTTCGGATGATTTTTCAAGAAACGCCAGTGGGTACCGTATACGCAGATTTTTTTACAACGCTCCAAGGATCATACCATATCCTTGTCTATTTTTGATATTTTTAAATAAAGAAAAGTTAACATATTTTTGAATGTATATACTTTTAGATAATTGAAACCCCTAATTTTCCTTGAAAAAATTCACAAAAATGACCTTTGTCCGGCTCCTAGGTGTATATCTCCGCTTAATTCTCAGTAGCGCGTGTAGCACTACAGAGAATTTATAAATCCCGTGATTCCTCGACTCGCTGACGAAAGAGTACAATAAGTGATTTCCACGAAAAGTTTAACGGGGCGGTGTATACAAAACTTGTGTCGCTAAAAATCTCTTATGTTTTTCTGAAGTACCTATCACTATAATAGAGACTTCAACTCAGTAAGTTTCAAATTTTACGGAGCAATATAAAATCAGACAAAAAAAATGTACCGCAACTGGTCTATACGCCCATGTTAAGTTAATGGAAAAATTCACTCCATTGGAAGCACCTTTTAAAATTAACTCACAGGCTGCGCCTTTCATGTACTTTTTTTGGTATACATTAGTAACCTTTTTGGCCGGTGCGAGCAGTAAAAATCGAAAATACCAAAAATAAGGACCAGCCTAATAAAGAGACGCGGCAGCGTCTTGACGCCAAGTAATAAAAAAAAATGCGACGCCACTGATCGATGCCACCGATCTCGCCGCCACTGACCGACTGACGAACACGCCGCGACTCTTTATACAATAAGATGGGGTTTAGCAGATACATATATACACTACTCACACAAATTAAGGGATATTTAAAAAAATCCAAATTTTTGGCTGAGTTTCAATAAGAGATAACTCGGAGAAGATGGTCGTACAGAAAATAAAAAAAGGAGATTGTAGCTTCAAGTATCTAGTTTTCAGATCTGAACGGTAACATTTTTAGCGTGGACTGTTTTCAAGTAATCATCCGAAAATCAACGAACGTTTTTTTTTTTCAAATTTTTGCTTGTCCTTAAAATGGTCTGTAGACTTCATTTTTTTTTATCATGCGACTATGAAACTCTTTTAGATAATTTAATAGCTTCAATTTGACATTTTATCGAGCTCTGTACGTTGATTTGGCGCGGAGTAATCGTCGATCAAAGCAAAAAAGTCCATTTTAACTTTGACAATCAATTACTAGACTAATGATCGTACAGAAAATGAAAGTAGGGTTTTGGACACTGCATTCTCTATGATATGCAGTTAGTGGCTGTTCATAAAATGTTTTTTTTTTTTTCAAAGTGTTGATGTTGATTGAAAAAAAGTTGAAAATTTGCGAGTTTAAGGATATTTGGTATAAATTTGGATATAATGCATGAACGAAGGATATCGTCGGTAATTTTTTAAGCTCGAAATGTCCCCAAAAAAGCCTCAAAGCTGCAAAGCGCTGCGATTTTTTTTTCTTAGTCTCCTGAAGGTTTAAATTTACCGTTCTGTCAAAAATGACCGTACAAGCAATTTTTCGATTATTATTCATTTTTTTTCAACTTCAGAATGGTTTTTTTTTAGCAATAACGCGTAATTTTTCTATTCAAAGACATCAATCACCAAGATTTTTTTTTAAATGTCGATTTTTTTTTATTAAAAAAGACATTTTTTTATTTAAAAAAATTTCAAACATTTTTTTTCACGTGTTAACGATAATCTCCTCTGGTCAAACAAAATTTGGTAGATTTTTTTTACCGGCCACTTTTGAATTCAATGTCAATTTAAAAATTAATTTTGAAACGTTGGTATACCGCCCTACGTTCGAGATTTCTGTAAAGAGAATCCTCTTTACACAAATCTCGAACTTTTAATTTTTTGCAGCTTCAATCGTTGAAATACACTTTTTTAACAAACACAAAAAACAGTTTTTTCAAAACTATAAAAATTTGAATTTTTTTTGCATTTGAATTTTCTTTCTAAATTTTTTTTTAATTTTTGCTTGTTAATTGATGTCTTCGAATAGATAAATTACGCATTATTGCTAACAAAACCATTTTGAAGTTGAAAAAATGAATAAAAATCGAAAAATTGCTGGTTACAGTGATTTTTGACAGAAACGATAAATTTAAACCTTCGGGGCACTAAGAAAAAAAAATCGCAGCGCATTGCAACTTTGAGGGTTTTTTGGGGACACTTCAAGGTTTAAAAATTACCGACGATATCCTTCGTTCATGCATTATATCCAAATTTATACCAAATATCCTTAAATTAGCAAATTTTCAACTTTTTTCAGTCAACATCACTTCGAAATTTTTTTTGTCATAGCCACTAACTGCATATCATAGAGAATGTTTTGCAGTTTCCAAAACCCTACTTTCATTTTCTGTGTGATCATTAGTTCCCGAGTAATTGATTGTCAAAGTTAAAATGGACTTTTTTACTTTGATCGACGATTACTCCGCGCCAAATCATCGTACGGAGCTCGTTAAAAGGTCAAATTGAAGGTGATTAAATTGTCTAGAAGAGTTTTATGGTAGCATGATAAAAAAAAATTTGAAGTCCACAGACCACTTTAAAGACGAGCAAAAATATGTTAAAAAAAAATTGCGTTGGTTTTCGGATGATTACTTGAAGATCGTCCACGCTAAAAAAATTTACCGTCCAGATCTGAAAACTAGACACTTGAAGCTACAATTTCAGTGTTTTTAAATTTCCTGTACGGCCATTTTTCGCCGAGTTATCTGTTGTTGAAAATCAGCCAAAAATTTGGGTTTTTTTAATATCCCTTAATTTGTGTGAGTAGTGTATATACATGGTGAGGCACATAAAGGGTTATAGAGCAATATTACTCAAAATATTGATCATATACAAAAATGTTTCAGGCAAAAGTTTCAGTGTTCGGGAAGGCCGTCATACTGGACCACCCTATTGGTTTATCGGTGAAGGCGCTGAAGCTACGACAAGGTCGACTGCACTTTTTAAAATGGAACCATGTATTTTTATCGATTACATTATTAACGATTTTAAGACGAATTCAGCGACAACACAAGGTCAACATTTTTGGTCATGTTCAATAGTTGGTTCAATGGTATGATCAATAGTTTGAGTGATATTACTCTGTAACACTTTATGTGCCTCACCCTGTATATACATTAGGGTGGCCGTTATTTTGGCTTCGGTAAAAAATTTAACGTCTAGCAAAAAAACTAATCACGATATGAAAAAAAATCCGTGTAAAATTTGGACGCGCTGGGATAAGGAGGATACGTGCCACCGAGCAGTTTAAATTTCAAAAATACATGCATTTTTTTTAATGGCCGCACTAAAATATTCGTTAGTCTCCTAATATTAATTTAACAATCTGGAATTGGGTACATTGATTATACATATTAAGAGGTACAAAATATATTATTTACTGATTTTTTTCCAGCAATTGAGTACAGTCATGAGTAGATTGAAAAATTAATAGAAAATGTGAAAACGGACGTGGCGGTTTGTCCACATTCTGGCGGGAAATCGAAGCAGTGAACTAATTATCGGAGCGGACTTTTTATGCAAATAATAATATAATAATCGTGTATTGAATGCTTCAAAATTATATTTTTTCTCGAGCCTGCGAGAAAATTTTCCAACTGTAGTGGCGATAATACAAAATATAGTGCAGACAAATAGTTCAAAATTTGGTCGTGGCGCTTCGTCCGCTCATTTTTACCTCCCGAGCATTACCGACCGAGTTGATTTGCCATTGTTGGACATAGAAAGAAAATATAACACGTGAAATCTTTACGTTTCTGCAAATTTATTTCGATTTTACGATGCGGTTCGAAACGGTATCAGGTTTTCCAGTCAGACTTTACTTTTCTGCTCGATAAAGACATTGATTTATTTATTAGTGCCGAATCTATGGCTCTTTTTGAACGATTAAAAATTGATTGTACTTTTCTCGACACCGATGTGTCTGTTTGGACTCGAACGAGAGATATCAAATGTGCGCGCAATTGATAAAAAAATAAGAGTCTGTAATGATATAGCGGAGCGAGGTATCAAACTTATCACCGATTATAAAAATCGATTGGCTTACAATGAAGATTAAAAACAATTTGTTCTTCAAGTTGTCGCCGAATATAAAAAAAAATTGCGAACAAAAACAAATGTACTCTACTTCAATCATTTCATAGATGAACTGCTGATACCCGTGCGGAAAATTGATAGGGCATCCCTCATAAAAATAAGCCCTTGAAGGCCCTTATATGGCAATCCCGGTAGGGGTAAGCATAATAAGGGCCTTTGCGGGTCCTATTATGGCAATCCCGACAGGGATTGCCACAATAGGGCCAGGTTTGGGCATTATAGGAAACGGACCAGTATACATAGCTTGGACTAAATCGTTTTTGGTATTTTAATTACTACACTCAATTATTCGATAATAGGTAAAATAGGATAAAAACGTGAGGGCATCAAAAATTATTATATATTACATTTACAAAACCTTAAAAAAATTACATATTATTCTTATTGCCTTATTCACTCATGGAGTGATGCCAGCGCGTATGTTTGAACAATCCCATTCGGTTTTTAAAAAACATTTTTATAACGACTATTTTTTGCCGAATACTTTCCATATGAAAAATTATTTCTTCCGAAGCTTTTGATGATATTTTCCACTCATGAACGTTACCCGATTGTGTAGGATAAGTCAATAGATCGGTTCTCGTTTGCCAGATATTACTTTCCAACAAAAAAGATTCTAGACATTGATTAGATCCGAATATTTTTCTAATTTCTACTATAGATGCAGCGTGCTATGAGTAGGTAGGTACTCGGTTCAATACCCATATAGGTGAAATATTTTCTTCGAACAAAATCATTCCGAAAGGCCAGGGCATGACGAACTAAGATACAAAATCGTTGTGGTAAACTCTCAATTAAGTGCTTAATTTCATTTTGGATTTATGAAATATTTTATGCACATAGTATTACTTAGACTTAGATTTACAGTGTACATTGTAAGCAAATAAAGATTTATTTGAATCGAATCTTTATTTATTCGATTTCAATATACTTGATATTTTAAAAGAATAGCGGAAACGAATAAAAAATCTTCAAAACAAATAAGATCGTAGTAGGCCGTGAGACAAGGAAAAAACCTATCTCATTTAAATAGATCCTATTTGAATAATTTTTAAGAAAATTTGGCAGTGTATCTTGACCTTGTATAAACGGACACATATACGCAGAAACACATACATTTACACACACGTGAGCCATTGACAGGGATAACTTGTGGGCACACCATGGTTTACATGAGGCGTCGATCAGGCATCCTTGAAGGCCCTCATTATTCTGCCTTTAATGGCTCTCAGTAGCAAAGTGTGATCGGCCACTAAGGGCCCATGTGATGCTACCCGATTAGGACCCTATTAAAGTTAGGGAAATTCTACATGGGCCCGACCAAAGCCCTAGTTCAATTTCCGCACGGGTCCTTGTGTAATATTTCATGTAAAGGTACGAATTTGCGGTACGTGATTCATGGAAAAAAATCAGTCATATAGTTTCTTCTGAGGTTTGAAGATGACTCGCACGTTATGTTTTCCACCTTGGAAAACATAACGTGCGAGCCATCTTCAAACCTCAGAAGAAACTAGCACAAGTGATTCCGAGTGCAAAAGACCAAAGACCACCATTAAGTGCACCAGGAGTATACAAGATACCCTGCTCATGCGGTAAAGTGTACATAGGAGAAACCGGGAGGAAGATCAGTACACGGATCAAAGAACATCAACGGTGTATCAAATATGGCCATATTACACAATCAGCGCTGGCCGAACATTGGATGGAGACTGGTCATGCCATCCAGTTCGACAAAGCCCAAAGTCTGGCCCCATCAAACAGCTATTTTTCCAGGAAACACCGAGAAGGCTTGGAAATCCGAAAACATTCGGACAACCTAAACAGAGATGGAGGATATCACGTCAATCCTATTTGGCACACCGTCCTCCCGGTTTTTTAATTGACCAGCTGATCAATTAAAACATCTGATTGGCTGGTGCAGCGATCCGGAACGATGACTGCAACTATATAAGGAATACCTGAGACACGAGAGCTTCAGTATCGGAGCTCTCAGCCCTGATGATGCAGACTGTAACGTTTGCGAAACGTCGGCACAACGCTGATCCTCAACACGGCCTCCATCCGGAAGCCACAAACTCTTCTCATATATATATATATATATATATATATATATATATATATATATATATATATATATATAGTGTGTGTGTGTGCACAGGGTGGGGAAAAAGTATGGAAACCCCTGGAAATTTCGGAGGGGTGGTTAAAAAATAAACATTCAAGGTCAGGTCTTAGGTAATTTTCAACAAAGAATCCAATGGTGACCTTCAATTTTATCTTCAAGGTTATTTCAAGGTCAACTTTGTTTTTATAAATGGGACCCCTATTTTTGACACCGGCAATCTAAAGAGCGGGAAATTTTACGTTCAACCATTTACTTAGGTCATTGGTCCGGTGTGGCCTTGAAGGTCAGCTGAAGGTCATTTGAACTTAAGAAAGGTGTGGGTTAGGTTAACGGCACAATAAGCGAAACGTTCGCCGGAGCAGGCATTTAAAAAAAAATGTGATTGAACCTTTCTCTGGCCAGAAATTTATTCAATCGTAATTAATTCTTTTACTGTAGTAAACGAATTACCTGTTGCTTGAAAAATGTATTTTACGAAATAAAAAAAATTGTTTTTAACGAAATGCTACTGCTTTACCGCTTGATTTATGGAAAATTACTAACAAGTACACCTGTCCAGGCTAAACCCACTGAATTAAATAAAACTTGGCATACGAGTAGAATATAGGGGTTTGTAGATTTGCGATTGGGGGTTTTTGGGTTCAGGGTTGAGGTTCGTGGGTTAGAGGCTTGTTGAGTTTCGAGTTTGTGGGTAATCATAACGGTCATTGTGAAGATCAAATGAATCAACATTTTTTAACGTCAAATTTCCCGCTTTTTCAATTGCCGATGTCAAAAGTAGTGGTTTCCCCTTGAAAATGAAGTTCAAGGTCAAATTGAAAGTCACAATTGGATTTCTCGTTAATAATTTCTCCAAGAATGATCTTGACCGTTAACCCAACCCAGACCTTTCTTAAGTTCAAATGACCTTCAAGGTCACACCTGAACAATGACCTGGCTTCATATTTGAGCGTAAAATTTCCCGCTCTTTCGATTGCCGGTGTCAAAAATTCTCATAAAAAAAAAAAAACAAAGTTGACCTTGAAATAACCTCGAAGATGAGGTTCAAGGTCAAATTGACGTTCACCATTGGATTCCTCGTTGAAAATTACATAAGACCTGACCTTGAATATTTATTTTTTTGACCACCCCTCCGAAATTTCCAGGGGTTTCCATACTTTTTTTCCACCAGGTTTTTTGTCATCCAGGTTATATATAACCTGGATGACAGCAGCTACTTTTTAGATTTAGCTGCATATTCTTTATAATAAAACGAGTCTATTGACCTGTGATTTATACCGGTGACGACTTTTTAAAATTAATATAAAAAATGTTATTCGCGAATCGCGTCTCCTTACTCGCACAACAAAACTGAAATAACTATATGTATATATTGTAACGGAGAAATTTGACACCTTCTAGAATAAGTCACCCCGTGACGCGATACATTTTTTCCCCACCATGTAGCCAATGCATACTGCGTTATTCCCGATCATATATAAAGAGCGTTCGGTAGAGACAAGAAGAATCATTACCATTCTCATTCAGAGATCACAATCCGTCACGTTAAAGTCTTGAACGAGCATATCGTTGCCGAGCTAAGTGTATCATTGCCCAGCGTAGTCTTGATCCAGTAAACATTCATCGACCGTCAAAGAACATTCTACGATATACAACTACGCACTTCGATTGACGTATATCTCCAAGCCGCTATCGTGAAAGAAAAGTCATTGAGCGGCGCATCAAATTACAATCGTTGGACATCGAGTACGAGAAAACACAAAGAACAATACAGGCCAGCGCTTCGTCATACGATTGTAACACAATAAAATAAAAGAACTCTTCGATACGCGATAACGACGTTTTTTTTTTAAACATATATGTTCACCCAACGGTGTAACATATAAATTGGTGGCAGAGGTGGGATGTTAAAAAGAAGATCAACGTAAAGTGGTGAAAGTCAAGGATCCCAAAGAAGAAAAACACATGTCGTGAAATCTCAACGGGATATCCGAATCATCATCGTAAAGTTGCCTTCAAGATATCCTTACTCACGAACTCGATTCAACGAATAATCGTCAAACGGAACACCTGAGGGACATCCGACGACGACTCATCGAATCGAAGGTCACGTGTGAAACCAACGAGGATCCGAGAGGATCATCCTGCGGGAACATCTCTACGGAATCACCACGCGACGGTCATCGAAGAAGGGCATCGGCAACTAATCAAGAGACGGGTATCAATACGGAGTGATTGACAGCCCATCTTCACTGAAGAAAGAAGAAATCCTCGTCAAGGAAGAGGGAAACGCTCGTTATATTGAAGGACGATCGATATTGCGCCAAGGTAGGAAATGGAAGAAATAGAAAAACTTCTTCAAAATCTTTTCAAGAGAATAGAAAACATCGAATCAAAAATTGAAGTAGAAACAAATGATTATGAATCCGAAATTTTTCAAGATCTTTTCAAGAGAATAGAAAAAATAGAATCAAAAGTTGAAGTAAAAACAAATGATTATGGATCCGAAATAACTGAAGACGAAGATGAGACTGGCCATGTAACATCACTAAAAGTATTATTAATTACGATATCTAAATTCGATGGTGAAAATATGCCTGCAGAAACATTCGTTTATCAAGTTGAAAGCGCTAGAAAGAACACAGATCGAAACAGTCTTCTACTTGCAATGATTTTAGGATCAAAATTAAGAGGAAGAGCAAAAGTAGAAATTAGAGCGGATAATATTGATAATTTTACTGAATTGAAAAATATCTTGCGAATTAATTATGGTAGTCACGACGATTTAACTGTTTATCAACTCCAAAGGATGAACTGTAGACAAAAACAAAAAGAATCGATTAATGAATATTCGCAACGATTTATGAGAATGAACGATTTGGCAATCAAATCAATTCTGAATAAAACGTCTATTCCACAAAGTCATAAAACAATTCTTGTAGACGAAGAAAAGAAAAAGGGTATTACTGATTTTCTAGAAGGTTTAGAAAAAGAGATTCGTTTTGACATAAAAACCGAACACCTGAATAACATAAAAGAAGCGTTTATTCCCGCAATTAAAGCCGAAATAACTTCCAAAACGCGTATAATGAATAATTGGTCAGAAAAAACTTATCAGGGTTCAAGTCAGTATCAAAGTCACAAAAATAAAAACAAAAGCGAGAAAACATTCACGAAAGGTTTTCAAAAGGTGTGTTATTATTGTAAAAAACCGGGACACGTACTTTCAGAATGTAAGAAAAAACAATTTGACAACAGGCACTTTAACAAACGGGATTTTCAAAATGCTCCTCAAAACTCCAAAGATCCTCCTCAAAACCCATCATGTCCAAGAGAACGAACAAATATCACAAGAATTTGCAGTATCCGAAACAAAGAATGTAAACTCGCTCACGTTCTTTTAAAATTAGATGACACCAAAGAGGGAATATTTTTTATTCATGCAGGTTCCACAATATCATTAATAAAAAGAAATTATTGAATGATCCGACAAAAATAATCAAGAATGGAAAAAGAATTACGACAATTGCAAATGAAACCTTAAAAACAGAAGGAATAATTGAAACAAGATTATTTTCCCAACCAGTTGAACTTCACGTAATCCCTTCAAATCTACCAATGAAAGAAGACGGATTAATTGGATTAAATTTACTTGAACAATTTGAAGCAAAAAGGGGTATGGGTGAAGACATACTTCAATTTTGGCCAAGAACATATACGAAGGATCCACCAAAAAGAGAAACGAATATGCCCGCACGGACTGACTGTTTACGTACATTTGACATTGAAGGAATTTTGAACGGACATGCAAAAATAGAATTGAAAGATTACGATGTATTGGTAAATGTTCAAAACGGACAAGCCACATTTCCTATTCCTAACTGGACTGACAGGGACGATTGTACGAGAAAATTAAAAGCCGAACCAATTAACTATCTGGATATTAAAAATTATGAGATCCCTGAAATAACAGATAAAAGAGAAAAGTTACTTGTTGAAAACACCCGATTAAATCACATTAAAGAAGGAAAAGAAGAAATTTGGAAAATCATTTAAAAATATCATGACATCTTTGTTCTACCAGGAGATTCACTTCCAATGACTCGATTAATAGAACATTCAATAGACCTAACTGACGAAAAACCAATCCACACGAAACAATACAGATATCCACCCATCCACCCAGAGAAAATTAAAAAACAAATCAAAGAAATGCTTGAGAAAGGAATAATTCGAGAAAGTGATTCACCGTTTAATTCACCGTTATGGATTGTACCAAAAAAGTCTGATGCATCCGGTAAAAAGAAATGGCGTTTAGTAATTGACTATCGGAAAATTAATGACAAAACTAAACAAGACGCTTATCCCTTGCCAAATATTGACGAAATTTTAGATAATTTGGGAAACGCTAAATACTTTTCTGCTTTCGATCTTGCATCCGGTTTTTATCAAATTGGATTAAAAGAAAAGGATAAAATAAAGACAGCATTTTCAACAAAAGATGGTCATTACGAATACAATAGAATGCCTTTTGGATTAAAGAACGCACCCCCGACATTTCAAAGAATGATGAACAAAGGATTACAAGGATTAATTGGTAACAACTGTTTTATGTATATGGACGATGTCATTGTATTTGGGAAAACTCTAAATGAACACAACAAAAATCTAGAGACACTTTTCCAAAGATTCACAGACATCGAATTAAAACTACAACTCGATAAATGTGAATATTTGAAACCAGAATTAGCATATATGGGCCATGTCATCTCAAAAGAAGGAATTAAACCAAATCCTGAACGAATCGAAAAAATTGTAAATTATCCAAAACCGAAAAATTAAAAAGAAATCAAACAATTCCTGGGACTCGTGGGCTATTATCGAAAATTCATTAAAGACTTTTCAAAGAAAGTATTAACTTTGACAAATTTACTAAAAGAAAAAACGATCTGGCAATGGGCAACCGAAGAAGAAAGTGCCTTTACAACATTAAGAAACGCACTATGTTCAGAACCTATTCTGACGTATCCCCACTGGAACAAACCGTTTATATTATCGACAGACGCTAGTGGAAAAGCAAAAGGTGCAATATTATCTCAAGGAGAATTGGGAAAAGACAAGCCTATTTCGTATGCTTCAAGAACGTTAAATCCTGCTGAACAAAATTATTCAACAACAGGAAAAGAATTACTTGCAATTGTTTGGGCAGTAAAGTACTATCGACACTTTCTGTATGGATGAAAATTTAAGATCATCACGGATCATAAACCACTAATTTGGTTAATGAATTTGAAAGACCCCTCTTCACGGCTAATGAGATGGAAATGGAAATTGGAGGAATGTAATTTCGAAATCATACACAGAAAAAGAAAGTCTCATGCAAATGCAATGCTTTATCCAGGATAAATGATTTGGAAAACGAAATCCCTGATGCTTTAGATGAATTCCTGAATGAAACATGTAAAAGACCCTACCACGTAGGAAGAAAAAGAAAGAATAATCAAGGAATTTCATGAATCAACTATTGGAGGACACAACGGATCACAAAAGACAATAGAAAAATTGAGACAGAAGTATAATTGGACTGGAATGACGAAAGACGTAGAAAGAGTAATTCAACGATGTCAGACATGTCAAAAAGAAAAATTAACCTCACAAGTAACAAGACCTAATCCAGGAAATCCTGACATCCCGATAAATCCCAACGACAAAGTATCACCAGATGTAATGGGACCCCTTCCAGCAAGCCATGGTCATAACCCATGTAGGGTGATCGGTAGTGGCCAATAATTGGCCGATGCTCGACGCCAAGCTTGCCAACATTGGCACTCGAGCTTGGCCAGATCATCGACCGAGCCTCGGATGATAAGAGCGGCCCGATATTCGCAATCAATATTGGCCCTAGAATGGCTTATGAGAATCGGCCGAGCATGGCGTGGGAGTTCATTTGAGAATTGGCCAACAATAAGCCCCCCTCAAGATTGCCATCATTGGCACTCGAACTTGGCCCGATTATCGACCGAGTCTTGGCGGATAATTGTGACCCCATATAGATCACCAAAATTGGTCCTGCACTGCCAAAAAAAAGAAACTAATTACTTTTGTATTGTAATTCGTCATTACCTGGTCTTTCGAAATGATTAGTTCGAAGAAAATATTTCACGTATATGGGGCTCGAACCTTGACCTTACCTACTCATAGCCAAACACGCTGCCTCTATGCTACCGAATGCTTGTAACATTTGAATCGCAGATATGGCATAAGATACCAAATTAATTCTCATCATTTGTATCAAATAAACTATATCAATTAGTTAATATCATTGTGATAATTAGAGAGTGTTATCGAATGACATATTATAGAATTTTCAAACCTAACCTATATATATATATATATACTAGCTGACCCGGCGAACTCTGTTCCGCCTTAGAGGCAATAAATAAGCAGATTTTGGATTTTATTTAATTAAATTTTTTATTAGGAAAAATATAAATATAAACAATCAAGTATTTTAATGATTCTTTATTGTTTATGTATTTTGGTGCATCGGTTGTACTCTTCAGTTAAGCACCTTGTGATACACGACATTTTTTGTTTTATTATCAGGCGCAAATACAAACAACGCAGATGGGCTTCCGACCCGTGAACATGCCACATATAATTGCCCATGTGAAAAACATTTATTTTCAAGATTCAGACCACAAACTTTCAAAGATTGTCTTTGTGATTTGTTAATGGTCATGGCGAATGCAAGACGGATCGGAAATTGAAGTCTTTTAAACTCAAACGGCATATCGGTTGGGATCATCGGGATCCTCGGAATGAGAACTTCCTCACCTTCGAATTTTCCTTTGAGTATCGTCGCGTAAATCACATTGTTCATCAATTTACTTACCACCAAACGCGTACCGTTGCAAAGTTTTGGTGGGTTTATGTTTCGAAGCATAATTACTACGGAGCCAACCTTGAGGCGTAAATTGTGCGGTGGTAAGCCAGGCACATCCAAAGAGTTTAAAAATTCAATTGGATAGTTGGTGGCTTCATCTTCGTTTGTTACACAGTCAATTGATTTGAATAAATGCAATGTTCCAATGATATCATTCTGAATTATGTAGTTTAGGAAATCTACATCTTTATTCTTAGCCGCTAAAATTGCTCGTTCACTCAACCATTCATTATTTTTGTAGTTAGTAATGATGTTTGGAAATACTTTGTTGATAAGTTCGTCTTTCGATGAGACAAAGTTACAGAAATTCTGAGGAAAAGAAATCAATCCGCTTGATTCGTCGACTGGTACTCGACCATTACCGATAGTAAGCAATTGCTCAGAGAAATCTTTAGCAGATGTATCATTAAGCAATGGAACTCTCATGTTTGTTGTTAGCTGAAGTTTCTTTACATAGCGCCATAGATTCGATGATTTGAGTCAAGCGTTTATTTCGTCGGCAGCAGTTGATCTTGGAATTACTGGCAGTGTTTGGCGGTAATCGCCAGACAGTAAAATCATTGCGCCTCCAAAACATCTTGAGTCATTGCGTATATCTTTCAATGTTCGGTTGAGTGCTTCTAATGCACGTTTATGTGCCATTGTGCATTCGTCCCATATTATGATTTTCGATGTTGATAAAACTTTGGCCATTGCGGAGTTTTTTGAAATATTACATATTGGTTCTTCAATAGTTTGAAGATTTAATGGCAATTTTAATGCTGAATAAGCCGTACGGCATCCTTCTAACAATGTGGCTGCTATTCCAGAAGAAGCAACTGCAAGCGCAATGTTGGATCTCGCACGAACAGTGGCTAAAACTAATGACATCAGTAATGTCTTACCAGTTCCACCAGGGGCATCCAGGAAATATAAGCCACCATTTCGATGATCAATTGCCTTCATTAATGTATCATAAACTTGCTTTTGTTGGAGATTCAACAGTGGTACATTCGTTTGAACTACTAAATCTAATTCCTGGCGATCATATTTACGTTCCCGTTCCAATTCTCGATCAAATGCGTCATTCATTTCACGATTTGGCGCTGGCATTCCTAATCTGACTAATAAACTGCCGCACATAAGGTAACACATGTCTTCGATCAAGAGTAAAGCCCGATTATGTATCTCTTCATTGATCTCAAGATCGGGATTTCTGGAACTGACACGATTTTGATGTAAAATATCTTCTGACATATTATCATTGTATTTATGCCACATGTTAGATGGGTTCGATGGAAAGCATGTCGAAATTATGATAGCAAATTATGTGCGTATCTGACTTGGAGATGCAGAGATAATGGCTTCAACGATTGTCGTATCCCAATGAGTATCGTTTTCTAGTAAATTGAGTTCTTCACATTCTGCACGATATGTTGGGAATATTGTACCATTAACAGTCCGTAGTGACTCAAATGATGTTGGCCCACGCACATTTACCAGCAACAATCGCAAATAGAAGCATTCATCATTCTTTGGATGAACTGTATACATACGACCAAGAGCATCAGTAGAACGCACATTAGGATATAGTTTTATAGTGACTTGATTGAAACGCGGTCGAACGGGATAAAAAGTATCCTATGTCCGTCTCCTGGTTCTAAGCTACCTCCCCACCAATTTTCAGCTAAATCCGTTCAGCCGTTCTTGAGTTATAAGTGGTGTAACTAACACCACTTTCTTTTTTATATATATATATATATATATATATATATATATATATATATATATATATATATATATATATAATTCCTCTCTCTCCACCCTCTCTGCCCCCACAACCCTTTAATATGTGTGTTGCAATAAGGATAGACCATTAGTTCATTAGTTCAAGTTTAATTTGAATAAATAAATATATTTAAAATGAATAATTCCAATAATGGAATGCGATAGGAAAAATTTGATTTCACGAAAAATCTAGTTAATTCAAATAAAAAATAAATAAATAGATGCGGTTAGTTAATATTAATAGAATTTTTCTGGCAGTGTAGGATGGTTCATAAAAATCGGCAGAGTATCGCGTATGAGCTCGTTCGAGAGTCGGCCAACAATGAGTGCATTGATTTGGTAGTATATTTGTTAAGAATAATGTCCAATGGACTCGTAAAAAGTATTTATCTCGTCTCTCAATGACTTCAACACGAAACAATCAATCGTCAATATACGAATTGCGGTTCGATCATTCGTTACTCGGCCGAACATTAGCCTCGTATCGGCAAAAACATGATTGGCGAGTCTATACTTCGCCAAACATCGACCTCGTATCGATAAGCCACTGATTAGAGAGCCTATATTTGGCCGAACATTGTCCTCGTATCGGCAAACCAATGATTAGCGAGTCTATACTTCGTTAAACATCGGCCTCATATCGATAAACCAATAATAAACGAGCCTATACTTGGCCGAACATTCGCCTCGTATTGGCAAACCAATGATTGGCCAGTCTACACTTCGCCAAACATCGACCTCGTATCGATAAGCCACTGATTAGAGAGCCTATATTTGGCCGAACATTGTCCTCGTATCGGCAAACCAATGATTAGCGAGTCTATACTTCGTTAAACATCGGCCTCATATCGATAAACCAATAATAAACGAGCCTATACTTGGCCAAACATCGGCCTCGTATCGACAAACCAATGATTAGCGAGTCTACGTTTGGCCGAACATTGGCCGCGTATCAGCAAACGAATGATCGGCGAGTCTATACTTCGCCAAACATCGGCGTCGTATCGACAAGCCAATGATTAGCAAGTCTATATTTGGCCGAACATTAGCCTCGAATCGGCAAACTAATGTTGGCTAGTCAATACTCAGCTGAGCATTGGCGTACAATTGGGTAATCGATTGTCCAAGTATTGGCCGTTACGGTTCGATTGGCGAAACCTACATGGGAAATATATATTGGTTGTACAGGACTACCTTACTAGATATTTGGTAATAGCTCCGCTCAAAACAAAGAATTCGCAAGAAGTACTTGAAAAATTGTGAGAAAACTATTGTAAAATTTTTGGGATTCCTAAAGAAGTTTAAAGGACAATGGCGTCGAATTTAAAGGTAAATTTCACGAGGTAATGTGAAAAATTAAAGGTCAAATGAACCGCAACCTCTGTTTATCACTCGCAATCAAATGGAAAAAATGAAAGATCGCATCGGGAAGTCCTCAATTACGTACGGAGTTACATGATGGAAAGTACCGATTGGGTGAGTCAATTGTCAAGGGCTATGATCTGTTATAATTCGACAAGGAATGAAAGGACCGGAGTATCACCTTTCGAATTTTTATTTGGTTATGCTCCAAACATTCCTTTGGACGCCGAAGATCTTGAAATGACAATAAAAGAAAAATATGACTCGTTACGAAGATATCGAGAAAAGATCCGTGAAAAAGCAAGAGAAAAAATCGAAAAATCCCAAGATAAAACTCGCGAACGATTAACTTCCCAAAGAACTCCGAAATCCTTAAGCATAGGACAGGAAGTGTTAATTAAAAGAAAACAACCAGGATTTTCAAAGTTACATAGTCCATGGGAAGGACCGTATATAATAGAAGAGATTTTAAACGAACGAAGTGTAGCTGTAAGAAGAGGTAATGACCTCGTAATATACAATAAAATAGATGTAAAACCCTATTTTACAGATGAGAATGAATCCGATGACGCAATTGATGATACTGATACTGATGACGACATTATTCATCCCAATGATCCGCAGCCAAGTACAAGTAAACAACATTGGGAATGAAAAATCGGTTTATCTAGAAACCATGGGAAAAACACACGTCTATCATGAAACCTGGAAAGTAATCATCGGAATAGAATTTAGCCACTTATCCAAAGAGGTATTCTTACTAAAGAATAAAACTAAAGAATCATACGATATATCCTTACAGTACAAATCTGGATTTATATGTCAACGTGTGCAGTAAATTAAAACGCAAATCAAGCGAAATGAAATGTAAGACAGTCAACTAAGGACATTATATCATTTAATTGGTCAAAGAATAAAAAGAGGACTTTTCAATATTGTCGGAGAAGGAATAAAATTACTTTTTGCAACATTTGCGTCATCCTCCGACGCCACTAAATAACTACAAGAAATACAATTAACATACAAATCAATGAAATACTATCTGGATACGTTACGCTGTACCAAGATTTGAAGACGAGCATAACGGATTTATTAAATGCAATAATGGATGGAATATATGGAATAGCGCATCCTCAAATGCTTCCCCCACAACTTATATTTGAAAATTTGAGAAATTATACAAACCATCCTCATTTCTTCCCAGTACCGCTAACTGAAGAGCATTTTTCCACATTAATTGACATAAGTCATTTAACAATTGCAGTAATACAAGAAAAGTTAATATATATTCTGGAAGTACCAATATTAGAGGAAGAAATGTACGAGATAATGCATCCAATTGCGATTCCGAGTTATTCGCTAATAAAAGGATACGTATTATATCACATCGACACATATTATATAGTAATTAGCGAAAAGAAAACAAGATTTTTTCCCTTACAAACAATAGAATTCGAAAGTTTAAAGAAAGTAGAAAATATTAGGAGTACAACTTTGCAGTGACCGTTTTTCTTAGAGAGCCACTGCGGCCAAAGTAGTGGCCCTAGCTCAATGAAAAAGTGGCATTTTAAACTAGAGGCTCTGCCAATGTAAACAATTTAAAAAAGCTAACGGACACGTGTATGCATTATAAAATTATTGGCGCTCAAACATGGCAACCTACGAGCCGAATTCTCAGCATTTGCGGGAGGTTATGATTTACTTCTTCAACATCAAGAAATCTGCGGCTGAGGCCCACCGTTTGCTTGTAGATGCTTACGGGGAGGATTCTATTAGTGAGAAAACGTGTCGGCGGTGGTTTCAACGCTTCAAAAGTGGAGATTTTGAGGTCGAGAACCAGCATGGTGGCGGAAGGCAGAAAGTTTTTGACTATGCCGAATTGGAGACCTTGCTGGACCAGGATTCGTGCCAAACTCAAGAGGAACTCGCCGAGACGTTAGGAGTAACCCAGCAAGCAGTTTCAAAACGTCTCCGGGATATGGGTATGATCCAAAAGCAAGGAAACTGGGTCCCGCATGAGTTGAAGCCGAGAGACATCGAGCGCCGATTTTTCACCTGTGAAAAACTGCTCCAAAGACAACAAAGGAAGGGATTTTTGCACCGGATTGTGACTGGAGATGAAAAGTGGGTTTACTACAATAATCCTAAACGCCGAAAATCATGGGGACTGCCTGGTCATATTCCGTCATCGACGCCCAAACCGAATATTCACGGATCCAAAGTGATGCTGTGTATCTGGTGGGACCAGCTGGGCGTTGTGTACTAAGAGCTGCTTAAACCATCCGAAACCATCACAGGGGAACTCTACCGACGTCAGTTTATGCGCTTGAGTAAGGCACTCAAAGAGAAACGGCCACAATTCAACGAAAGACATGACAAGGTGATACTGCAGCATGACTATGCCCGACCCCATGTTGCAAATGTCGTGAAAAAGTACTTGGAAACGCTGAAATGGGAGGTTTTATCCCACCCGCCGTACTCTCCAGACATTGCCCCTTCCGAATATCACTTGTTCCGGTCAATGGCACACGATTTGGCTGACCAGCACTTCGGTACTTGCGAAGAAGTCAAAAATTGGGTCGATTCCTGGATTGCCTCCACGGATCAAGACTTTTATCGACGCGGGATTCGAATGCTACCTGAAAGATGGGTCGAGGTCGTAGCTAGCGACGGGCAGTACTTTGATTAAAAAATATGTAGCCACTTTTTTATAATAAAGCCTTAAACTTTTGAAAAAAACGGTCACTGCAAAGTTGTACTCCTATAACTACTTTTAAAAGTAACCCCAAAAAGGATCAAACAAAACCGGAGAAAAATTGTATAATTCTTAAGTTATTCTTTGTTTTCTTCTTCTTAAGGTTCTTAAGTCATGATAGATTTTTTAAAATTGGGGTGAAGTTGATTAAAGGGGCGAAGTTAATCAATAAAACAATATCATGTTATAAGGATTTATTCAAATCACAGCACATATAAAAGAATCTTAACTTAGTTTTTTCTACGAACCGTCTACTTCTGTCGACGCCATTTTTGCAACACGCAGACGCTTAGAGCGTTTGATCGAACTTTTCTCGCTCGGCCTCGACCGGCGAGATTGTCGGTGACGGCGGCGCGCTAGTGCGATGCTGGTATCTAAATCAGCCGCCTCTATTTCTTCGTGTTCTGCTTCTATTGTTTGTCTGTTTGATGAGCCAGTCATGTTGTTAGGGACGACTCCTTCATTTTCTTCCCACTCGTTTTCTTTGTCTTCTTCTTCATTTAAAGTGGAAATACTTTTTCCTGATTTAATGTTTAATCTTTTCTTTCTCTTTGTCGCAGGTTCTAGATTATCTCCATACCTTTGCTGCCTCAAATAATTGGTCAAACCGTCTCTCATGGGCGTTTCTGGATCCGGTTGCAAATTATCATCGGGTACCTTTTTCAACACTCTTTGTTAAAAGGGAAAATTCCAGTTACTTCAAAACTGCTAATGAGATTTCTTTTTATGGCTAATGTTTTAGATAAGTCATTGGCTTGAACCTGGCTAATTTGAGGATGATTTGTTTCAATAGATTAGGGAAAGAATGCTTGGACACACTGTTCACCCTAGGATTTCTCATCTTCCATAATTCAAGGGTTTTGCGCCATGCAATTTTCATTGATATGAAAAAACCGACATCCAGGGGCTGGCACAAGTTAGTTGAATTTGGCACAAGGCAGACAAAACTGATGTTGTCTTTGCATGTTTTCAGGGCGTATTCAAGTGAACAGACAAATTATCCCCGATGATAACTTCTCGGCCCTCCATTCGTTTGGCATGTGGTAAAAACGATGTCATGAACCAATCACAAAAAGTTGGACCATCGATCCAGCCGGACCGAGTACGATTGCACCGCGAACCCCGGTTGCAGCATGGTTCAGCATAACACGCTTTTCCTGCAATCCCATTTTCTTTCCAGGTGTCGTACAAGTGGACGCTTTCGTATATGACATATGGGGGTAGTAATACTTAATCGGCGCTCCCACACATAATTACAGTGGTGCAGCTCTTTCTATGATCCACACGGAAAAATAGAAATAGTACAAAATACAGGGGCTACACAGTTCGCATTGGACTCGAGCGATTGCACAGCGATGTTTACTGAAACAGTGCTCAAAATACAGTGTGCTCAAAGCAAATTATTACAGTTCCTATACTGTTCTCTTTGGGCTCGAACCGCTCTACTGTATCTTTTACTGGAACACACAGTCCAAAATACCAGGTGTGTAAGTATGAAACCGGAATTTTTGTACAGAAAAAACACGTTTATTGTAATGATATGATACAAAGTATCATATCATTACCGTAGGTACATCCGCCAGTTGTTGTTGTGTTTGAGCGTCGTCTTCGTCCAACAAGGCTTGCAGGTCAGCGTCTTCAAACTTTTTCGGTGGTCTTCCACGTTCTTCGTTCCTCACGTCAAAATCGCCACTTTTGAACCGTTTGAACCACTCGAAACACTGTGTTTTACCGAGAGCATGCTCACCAAACACCTCCACAAGCATTCGATGCGATTCGGCTGCGGTTTTCTTCAGACGAAAACAGAAAAGTAGTGCTGTCGGCAAATCGTAATTTGTTGGCACAAAACTCGACATGTTTATCTCTAATAAACTAATGCTACTGAATGAAACTCGTGTTATTGTGAGTTGGAAATCTTTGTCGGATATCAATACAATAACAAGACACCGCTGACGTGATGTGTCGGTAACTGCATCGACATCTAGCGCCACCTATGGGCAAATTCCGGTTTCATACTTACACACCTGGTACAGTGTAGTCAAAAGTAAATTTTGACAGTTCAACACTGTAATATAAATTTAACAAAACTTGTAATTTGACAGTTGGTTAATCTGTATTATGTACAATGAATGCGCCTGTTATATCGACAGAGTTTATGTAGACACACAAAAAAAAGTTTATCTATAAAAGAAATTTGAAAAAAATGTGTAGAAAATATTTAAAAATCAGTCACATACACAAAAACGTACCTTTTTGTAAATAATTCTCTCTTTTTTATAATTTCTTGAATTATGTCGCACAAATTTCAACGTTCGCATCCTTTCGACCACGCACTACTGGCTGGCAATCCTTTGTGTCCTGGCCACGTGCCTCACCGCACGCGTGAGACAATTCATAATTAGACAAGAACGTACCGTTAAAAAAATTCTCTCTTTCTTTATAATTTCTTGAATTCTGTCGCACAAATTTCGATGACCGCGTCCCATCAACCACGCACTACTAACTGGCGATCCTTTGTGTCCTGGCCTCGTGCCTCACCTCGTGCCTCATTTGCATACAGTATAAAAATCAGTGATCGCATTTAAATTTTACAGTTGAATATTTTAACTGAAGTCACTGATGTATTCACAATAGCAAACTGCAAATAAACCAGTGTAACTGTAAAAATCTCAGAGTGCACAGATAACGTCCCGAACTGTCGAACGAAGAATAAAACTACGGTGCCACACTGTACAATTTAATGAATCACTTTGTACTCAATACAGTGTAGACTGTAACCCTTGCAGTTTGCGTACAGTATAAAAATCAGTGAACTCATGTAAATTTTACAGTAGAATATTTTTACTGAAAACACTGATGTATTCACAATACCGAACTGTAAATAAGCCAGTGTAACTGTAAACATCTCAGTGTGTACAGGAAAATTCGTCATTTTCGTAGGACAGGATTTACATTACTCTGTTTCACTGTAAAATGAAATATGGCACCCTGTTTTTTATGCGGTTTATACTGTGATTTTTGCTGTATCTTTTTTTCCGTGCATGACCCGCTCGGGGTACTTAACACCCGTCCTGTAAAGACAACGCTTTTTGCCTGGATCATCTGCAACGTTCGTTTCATCATAAATGAATAGGTTTGAGGGTAGCTCATCTTCAAGTCGATCAAAATATTGTAATAAAGTATTGCAATCTACTTGGGCTCTTGCTCGTTTTATATTTGTTGCAAACCTTTGGCCATACTCATCTTGATGTCCCTGGAGTAGACTTAGCCCCAAGTCTATGCCCGGCACATTTCCAGGGAAGTTTGGAATAGTCTTAACCTGTTGTTCCAAGTAAGCTTTCGCTATCATCCTTAAGTCCAGCGTACTCAAAGGGAATCCCCAATCGGCGCAAGTGGCTACCGCTTCCAATAAAGCCTTTTTCTCGGCGTAACAAAATGTAGTTTGACCTCCAGCTGATCTAATGTGCAAGCCTTTATACCGTTTATACAGTGTCCCGTATGGTATCCCGTACTCTGTGGATGCTTGATTCACAGACATTTCATTGTCGGCAATTTTCCGAACTGCCTCCTCTAGTAACTCGCTGGTATAATTTTTATAATTCCGGGTGCCCGGCGTCTTCTTGTATTGGCGGACCATGCTGTTCCCGAAACAGGGGCGAGATTAAATTTTTACACTAAAGCTTTGAAAAATATCAAGAAAACAAACCCGAGTGACTTTGATAACTATCAATGTCGCCCCACTAATTTTGTCAAAGTTACCCTGGCACTTACATAATTTATAACTTCCAAATTACAAACGATAGGTAAATAGTTCCTACATCATTATATTCTCCATAAACCCTGATTTTTTTCTATTCAAAATCTTCGACTTAGTACAATTAATTAGTTGTGCATAAAGTTATAACAAAGTGTTTTTCTTACCTTTTTCAGAGGTGTTTTTAATATTTTTTTTATTTGGCTGAATCACGACTCTCGTTTTTGCGTCAAACAATATGACAGACGAACTGTCAACGTTACCAACACAAAAAAATGAATACGTTTAGTAGCTTCGGAGTTATTGCATTAAAAGTAAAAATTATGAAGTATCATCGAAGTCTTTAGAAAGTCGCCCCATTTTACTGCACCTTCCGTGATTATTCCGGTTACCTTTCGTGATTATCGTTATTTTTCGGCCCCCTTTCGTAAAATTTATTTCTTCGCGGCTACCTCTCGTAATTATTATTATTATTCGCCGGCTACCTTGCTGAATTATCATTATTATTCGGCTACCGTTCGTAATTATCGTTATTTTCCGGCTATCTTTCATTCTTATCATTATTTTTCGGTTACTTTCGTGATTGGCATTATTTCTCAGTTACCGACCATAACTTTCAGCATTCCTCGGTTATCTTTCGTATTCTTTATCATCTCTGGGTCACCTCTGGCCTCCGGCCATTGCTGGTGATGCTTGCCGTTATTGCGATCATTCGAAGACCGCACCTACGAAAGTCCCGATTCGTATCGAGTATCGGGCGTACCCTATCTTCGGGGAGGCCTACCTGTTTCGGAGCCAACCTAAGACCATGCGTTTGAGGAGGCTATTGGCCATTTTCGCGGGTTGTTCCCCGGTTAATTTGTCGATTTCGCATCCTGCGAGCTGTCGCGTTATTTCTGGCGTTGCGTCTCAGCTATTTTTTTGATTTCGCGTCACTTTTGCGTCTTGCGCTGACGATTGTTTTACGCAAGCATGTAATGCTATGTAAAGTCTGGGCTACTTAGATAAAGACCTGTTATTATTTATGTTCCGAAATTTTCTTCATTTTGCACGTCTGCACCCCTCTACCATATTCTCTCACTCAGCTGAACTGAGCTAGCCGTCTCTCCGTCAGTCCTTACCGCCCCTGTTGCTGTGTTTTCATAGCCCCTTGTGTTCACGGCACCGCGAACAATTAAGTCGGTCGCGGATCGGCTGTACTCAATACCTGGCGCCCAACACGACGTCGTGAGACCCGTTTCCGGGATCGAGCATTCGCCCATTACCCCTTTTTAGCCGACACAGTAGGTAAGGGGAGGAATTGACATCGATTGAGAAGTGTGGTAAAAAGTTCGTCACACTATATATATATATGACGGATATGCCGTCCCATGCGCGAGCCCCTCCCGAAAAGCGACGGCAAATAATGTTGTGTATTGACTGGTTTAGTCAAAACCCCACGATTTAAATAACGCGCTAGGCGACCGAGCTCGGGGATACTCCCTGAAGTGCCGCGCGGGTCGGCGGACCCTCTGTGGGTTTCCCTAGGCGAGGAAATCAGGTTGGCAACGCTCGACGGAAGAGACGAGCATATACACTCGAGCTCGCTCTCTCTCTCTCTCTCTCTCTCTCTCTCTCTCTCTCTCTCTCTCTCTCTCTCTAAATCGAAACGCCATATTAGACGTACGCACGTGAGCGGAAGAAAGTTCCGCGTGTGGAGACGGGCAGCCATCGTCCCGGAATAGCTGGCATCGTCCTCGCTACGTCCGAAAACCAGCGCTCTGCTCCCTCGGGAATCACCGAGGGCCCAAGACGGGTTGGCTTTTCCCGCGGAGAGTCTCGAATACCGAGAGGGATCTCCGCGCAACAAACGTGGGCACACGCCACGTGAGCCGCCATTGACGGGCACGCAGTCGCCTCGACTTCGCGAGCATCCCAGAAAAAATCGTTCGTGGATGTAAAAAAGAGTCATCGGACACCCGGTCGATGCCAATCCAACGCCTGATCCTTCGTGGGTGATGCGACATCCATCGACCAGCAAGAGGGACTCGGCACACCTGCCGAGTGTGCCGAGTCTGCCGCGTCCGCCATTTTGAGCGCGTCCCGACGCCGTCCGACGACGGTCCAAGCGCACGAAAAAACGTACATCGAAGTGAGAAAATGCTAAAGACTGTAAATCATAGAAAACGTGTAAAATCGATAGCCCGTCAGCCGGGGGCTAGATAGCGGCGCGAGCCAAATAGCGACCGAAAATCGTTCGTCGCGAATTGGAGTGTGGAGAAGAGATGACGGGAGAAATTCCCCGTTTTTTTCCCGTCATCGAAAAATAACGTGAAATGTAAATCTTGGTCAGCGTGCCGGAGAACGTCAATGTCTTCTCAAATATTTTCATGAAATGTGAATCGTGGTCAGCGTGCCGGAAAACGCCAATTTTTTCTCAAATATTTTTATGAAATCTATCTCGTGGTCAGCGTGCCGGAAAACGCCAATTTTTGTGAGATTTATGTAAACTTTTTGTAAAGAGCGGGAGGAGAAGCCATCCGACGTGGCGGAAAACTTGTGAACGTAGCTTTTACTTATTAGCGAATGTTGTCAGAGAAGGGTCCAGAGGGGACGAACAAATAAAGCCCTAGGCAAATGAATGAATGTAATAAATAAAATTGTAAGAATTTATCACAGTTGATACGCCCGATCATTGCCTTCCCTCGATCTTGTCAGCAAAATCAATCGTAAACGGTACAGGTGGGCCATCGCTCGGTGGTCACCCAGAAGGCAGGTCAAGAATTTAAAGTCGTTAAAAAAAGGGAAAGGAAGGTTCGAGAAAAATGATTTAATAAAAAGACGCTTGGGAGGGGAAGAACAATGCAGCAAAAGATGAGTATAAAGAAGGCCGTCCGCGGGCCGAAAAGGGTATTCTTCTTCGGACTCTGACTTTGGTGCATGTAGCGAAAAACGGCACTGGTATGAGCTGAAAAGCGAGGAAAGTATCGAAGTAAGGAAATCGCCAGGGGAAGAGAAGGAAAAAGAGCAAAAGTTAGGAAATTCTTTCGGACATTGGAGGCATGAGTAGCTAAGCGGCATAAGTATGAGCTAAGAATACAAGGAAAGTGCTCAACTAAGGAAAATGCCCGAAATAACGAGAGAAAAATAAGAGACGTGATCAGGAATTGTTTCTCTGCTCGCGGCGGTACAAATAGCAAAAAGGCAGCGTTTAATAATCCCGATTGAGGAACGTGTGATTAAGCGCAGGTAGCGAAAAGGCATTCTAGCGCAAACCCGATTAAGGAACGGGCCAATTAACGCAGGTAGCGAAGGGAGATGTGACTGCCCCTGACTAAGGGAAGCGTTGCGGTAAGAGGGGAAATAGGACCGGAAGTGTTATAGTAGGAGAGAATAAAGAAGGAGAAAATGCCGAAATTAAGAAGAACTTAAAGGGAAAGTCAAATACGTAACATTTGCGCGAATGTCTCAGCTGACCAGGCGTCGTGAAACGTCAAAGTACGGGAGAACGAAGAGAGAAAGAGAGAAAACGAATCGTAACGAGATAAAAAGAGAGTACATTGAAACATACACAAATACACGAGAAATGTGAGGCAAAACAGGAGCGATACACACGTACACATATTTTCAAAACACAGGAAACCACATATAACATATGCAGTGAGCCATACTCATACACGAACACACACATTTGAGCACGCACAAACACAGAAGGAATTGCGGCGCGAAACCAGCAAGACACACCACAAGGGGGCGTACACAATTTACGTAACGCCACATTTCGCCATTGTTACCCCCCTGTAACAGGACCGTAACGCTTAGCCGGACCCCCTCCCTCTATTCGGTTACGTATCGAGTGCTTTGTCGTCAATAATTTCGATTTCTTTTTCATAGACATAACTAATTATGAAAGGATTGGGTTTATACTCATTTTATGAAGTATATATCTGTCACGAATCTCGACCAGATCCATACGAATGTCCCGCGCGAAAAAGCCCTGCGATAGTTTATATTTGCCGCGTCAATGAAGGAGCCACCATCCGATACTCAAGCGGAAGAAGAGGGCGTATATCTCAGCACCGAAATCCGCGCGGAAGAAGAGGGCGCATATCATAATATCCGGAAAGGAGAGATCGAGACATTCCCCGTGCGATCGAGTACACGAATGGGCGTCCCGTCAGCACAAAAGAGACGCCGATAACCGTTACTACGCGGGTCGTCTGTCCGCCAGCTTCGACGCACGCCATTTTCGCCGGCCGTCCAAAACAAGGCCGTATTTCGTTCGTCATCGAGGCAACACGTCACCATCGAGAGACCGATTTTATCTTTAACACGTAATTAATGATCCTGTCGCTGTACTGACAGCTTGCAGGACTACACAACTTTTCTACTCGCTCCGGCCGGAAGTAAGATGAAATAGAGAACGAATTTGAGTATATCATTTCAGAGATGTCTGATTGAGACGTCAAAAACCATTCGGAGCTTCGATTTCATCTTTGATCGCTTGGCCCCTGGTGGCAGTCGCTCTAGCTGCGTTTCAACGATGCGACATGCACTTCTTAGGAATCGTTTGCTTGATCCAAGATGAAAACAATGATTGATATAACGGATACGATCGAATGACGTTGAAAATCGCCGGAAACGTCAAGGCTAGCGTTGATTTCATCTTTATCATGTAAACAATGCGTCCTACTCGTAGCTTGCGGCACCGTCCGAATTGTCCACTCGCTGTAACCACAAGTGAAATGAATAAATAAATAACATTCTTTTATAAAAGTGCGGAAATTTTGACATTTCAGACTACGGTGGCATTCCAATATTCTGAAGAGAAATCACAAACAGGCTCGCAACGCTTTGGGATTTCCGGAATCAATCCGTATCGGGAAGTGAGAAATCGTATTTCGGGCGGTGCAGAACATCTTCTCATCTTGTATTATTCCTCAAACAACGTCGTATCAATTTCCGTCTACCGAAATCGACTGATTTCGTCTTCCCTGATGAGGAAATGCAGAGTTTCTCCTAATGTTTCCTAACGCAGCTCGAACACACTTTGCATTGATATTCGTCCAGAAAAGTTTATTTTAGGAGATAAATCCGAATATCATACAATATGGAGTGGTTGAACGAGAAATGGAAACCGGAAAACATCCGATCCCCGAAAACTTAGTGTCAAATTATTGAGAGTTTGTTAATAAAAATTCGCCTATTAATTTTTTTGAATACGCAAAAAAATCGCTCGGTATATCGAAATTTGATAATCATTGACAATTTGCTGGTGTTGTTAATTTGTATTTCTTAAAGTTGTTATGGGGTCCAGTGAACATGTTACCATCGAGCTGAATTTTTTCTGGACCTTTATAACCTCTTTGCTGATCATCCTGTGCAGTTTGAAGACGATTCACAGTACCGTTTGGTAGACAAAAAATGGGCAACTCGACGTATTTCGTGGGCTAATTACATTACGCTTATGGAAAGCTCCCGATCATTTTTTAGTACATTATTAATATGTGCTGAGTGAATGTTACCACGGGGCTGAAAAATTAGGTACGGTTCGACTAATTATCGGACCGTACTAATTATCGGACCCTTGGAACCGTGAAATTGAGGATTCACAGTACCGTTATAAAATCTTTAATCTTTTTGATAGAGAATTTGTGCGAAAATTTGTGCAATCATGTCAATGTCGTAGACGGCACAAATGCTACCTATCTTATCAGTACTCGGTAATTATGCTCGGAAACCCCAAACTACTCGGTCGGGATAATTAACAACGAATATTATTGGTACTTATTCTCTTAAATAGTAATAATTACTTAATTTTAATTTAATAACTATTTTCAGAAATGATACATTTCTAGACATTTCTACGCAAAAATAAAATAACGCGGATTTGTTTTCATACATCATTTTTTTTCTTCAGAATATGGAAAAGTTATCAAAATGCTTTATTTCTTCGAGATTATAGACAGTTTTAGTACCCAGTTTTTCATTCCAGCGGATGTTTTGTACTCGGACCGATATTCATTTTTGACAGCTCCTTGGGCCGATATTGAGATTATGAACGGGGCGCATGCCTCTAAGTTCGCGACACTTCTGCCAACCTGGGAATTATAATATACCACGATGTCCGACGTTGCCAATTCGTTTTGCGTTAATTGAGCGAGAACAAGTTATAGAAAATAATTATGCAAGGTATTGAAAACACTTAATATAATCACCGAATGTTAAAAAATGCAATTTTTTTCAAATAGATGTAGAAAAATGTTATATTACACGTTCGAAAACGTCGAAGCTCGCCTGCGTGCATAAGCTATGCTATATGCGCTCCCCTCGTACTTCACCCCCGACGGCTAAACCCTATAACAACCGTAAGAAAATAAAAAGAACAGGCACTCTCAATGGATAATCACGATAAAATTCGTAAATGTCATGAATTGCGGCGTGCTTCATTCTTTGGCACGCCGACCGATACCAGACGATAGGAGAAACGTCAAATCGTGCGATTTGTCACAAGTCTCGAACCGATTGACAGGTAACGTAGCGAATAATTCGCATCAGAGCACACGCGCTGGCCTCTGTCAAACGTTGCGGCATGGAGACTATACTACAGGAGTCCGAACTATGTACTATGAAAATGGTATGCGAATCTGATGGAAAACAGTCCCCGTTGCAGCCACTATGTGGTGGCGGTGATCACTGATGCTTCGGTGGTGAGGGTAAATCGCGAGAAACTTCATTCCATTGAGCGATAATGAAAAGGAACATAACCAAAAACTGAATATTCAAACGCCCCATGATTGTTTATAACAATCAACAAACTCGTTTCATCTCTCTTGCACGTGGCTACCTTCATTGCGCCATCCGTTATCAGCTGCTACCCAGCGCTCCTGGTGCCTCAATCAAATACTACTCAAATCCAACAAATTCGCGTACCACTTTTCCCCTATTTCTCCCATAAGAGTTCGGACTCCTGTAGTATAGTCTCCTTGCGCTGCGTTTTCGCAAAACCTTCCTGACGTCAGCCATGGCTACATGGCCGTTCGTTTACTTTTCGGCCCTTTTCGATCGTCCATCATGGCGGATTCGAGCGTTCCTTTCGAAGATTGATCGCTTATTTTCTAATGCTTCCCATTTGATGACGCGGTAAAAAAAAAACTGTTCAGTAGAAATCTTCGGAGTAACCTGCTAAGCCCAGGAATTTCCGCTGATACACCTATTCTGGATCAACTACTGGGGTAGTTCGTCCCTCAGACAATGTTTTTACGGAAAGGAAACAGGTAGGTATCTCCTACATTGTTTAGCTCTGCCAAATACAATTAGTTTTGTTGAAATACAAAAAATACTTTTATGTCATAAAAGTGTTTAACTGATCAACTTCAAGAGTGATCACCCTTCAAAACTGTTTTTCCGCAGATACAAAAAAATACGTGTCTCTTAGATGTCAATATAAAATAACATATCAAATTAAACGCACTCTTTGAGGAACAACGGAAATGCTAGAATATAGGGATTCACCCCTCAAACGGGTTTTTTTCGAAAAAGGTAAAAATCCGTATGTTCTGCTTCTTTCAGCTCTCTCAAATGCAGTTGGTGTGGTTGGAGAAAAGTTTTTGAGTTATACAAATTTTTCGACTTTCAACCCCTACATATTTCTACCAATTTACCCCCTCGGAATTGAAAAAAGTGCATTTTTTATTATTTGCAATGAGCATTATCCTCCCATCGGTTTCAATCTAATATCTTTATTGGAAATATGCGAAAATTTAAAAGACACTCTGAGGGTTTCCAACTTCAAGGGTAATTGTCATCCCTTAAAACCCTTTTGCCCAAATAAAAAAAAACCTCTTCCATAGATTTCGATACATAATAACGTACGAAGAATTGAATGAAACCGAAGGGTCACCGGAAACTGTTTACTTGTCAGCGAGGAAACAAAAGTAATTAGAAATTGATATATAATAAAAAGTAACCGCACTGTTTTAAAGTAATATAAGTTTTGTTCCTGGATTGAATATCAATGTATTTCCGCAATTTGGAACTAGACCATTTATACGTCAATAAGTCACTTCATTTTTTAAACAAGGTTTCTGAGGCATTTATGGTAAATGAAGACCGACATCTCATAAAAATGTCTAAAGACGAACGTTTATGGTGAAAAAAATTAAGCAGAGTGCATAAATTGTTGAATGCAAAAGACCAAAGTAACGTAGCACACGCCCGGATCGAAGCGATTACGTGCCAACAACGCTGGACAGCCGCTGCCTGCTATATGAGAGTATATACTCGCTTTCGGAACCGTCCTCACAGTACGCGTATGTATGCTTGTAAATAAATAACAAGACACGTATATCTTTTGCCGATCAGTCGCTCGCCCCTCCTTTCGTTTGCCAGTATTACAAACGGACATATTATTGAAAGCCGGAAAAAACTCCAAAAACTCCCTTCTGTGGACATATAAAAAAACCCCTTTCTCCTCATATATCATCTTCAAGGGCATGACGCACACAGGCGGAGTAGCCATGAAAGTGAGAGACATGGGCGTAGCCACGGTGGGGCAGGGTGGGGCGCTTGTCTGCCTTACCCCTGACTTATGTGGTCGAGCGAAAATTATTTGAAAATGAAATTACAGGATTTTAACATTTTGAACCGGCTTTAAATTTTTCGTTGGTTATGCATGTTTTTTTTTTTATTTCTACAGCGATTACGTCGTGTTGGCTGGTCCGATTTAAATGGTTGTTTCTTTGCTGTGTAAGGAAACATAGATATGTGGTCCCATGAAGACATTATGCAAATCTGCCACGTGCGTTTTGCAAAAATCGGAAAAACCTCATAAATCTAGCATGTTTCTCCACATCTAACTCCTGATTCACATTGACAACTAAGCGAATCCTTGCTTTAGAACCACACCGATTTGTATGTAGATGACACCGATAAACGTGATATGCGCGTGGCGCGATTGGTCTGAAATATCATAAATGCTTTGTGTGACGAACAAGTCAGTCTATACAGTATGCTAATTTCATAGGTGAGATTTAGATAAGCAAAGTCTAGTTGAGTAGTTTGGTAATTTGTAGGGGTGTGCGGGTAGCAGAATTGGTTGGGTCGGGTTGGGTCGGGTAATTCGACTATGGTCCAATCGGGTACCCGAAGATTCCTTTCGGGTACCCGTAATCGGATGGGTATACTCTAACTTTATTGAGTACCCGAGTTTTTCGAGTACTCGTCTCACATCCGGTACTCGATAAGTCGTGTTGCCGGAACAAAATTTCGTTTCATAGTATACATAGCGCCACGAAAACGTACCAAAACGGACGAAATAGACTCCAGCTTTATGTTCTCTACCCTTCGCCGATAGGTTGGAGTTCATAAGAAATACAAATAATTGATTTAATAATTTTAGTATTTTGTTATGTATACAGGGTGTATCTTAACTACTAGTTTTCCGTTGGTGAGCATATAGGGTGTCTTTTTTCAAGCAAAACGTTTTTTTTTTTTTTTTTTTCAAAATTCGTGCGTCAATAATTGGCCGAGATATTCACAAGTCCAACGGTGAGTAAACTATGGCACAGCAATTTCGGCGTCCAAGCGAGAGTATGCGCGAGTGCGAATCAACGTTCGTGCAAGTGGATTCAAATCCATTGATTTTTGTTAAATTGAAATTGCAATTGAAAGTTCGAACTTTCAATTTCGAATGTTCAAATTTGAATTTTGAACCTCATCCGGTCGCCCAAATGAAGTATTTAATAATAAATAAAAAGTGTTAGGAGTATTGTCCACTGTTTACTCGAAAGATCCAAAGATCAAAAGATCCTTCGAGTAAACAATGGAAAACATGGTTTAACATTTTTTATCTATTATTTAATACTTTACTTGGGCGACCGGATAACGTGAGAAACTCAAATTTCAAAAATCAAAATTGAAATTTCAAATCCACTCACCGGAATGTGGATTTGAATCCGCGCCCACGCTCGCTTGGATGCCAAAACTACGGTGCCATTGTTTACTCACCGTTGGACTTTACTCGTGCATACTTGTATCTCGGCAAATTTTTGTCGCACAACATTTTAAAAAAAGCGTTTTGCTTGGAATGGTCCACCTTATATGCTCACGAACGGAAAACTAGTAGTTAAGATACACCCTGTATTTTTACAATTTTTTTCCGCCAAACTTCTTTTAAGACACTCGCATTTCAGGAAATATCGAGATATTTGAATGTCAAAAACTGAATAAAAGCAAGATTCTTCGTCGAATTTTCATTAATTCTGTCTAGTGTTAACTGGTAATTTCGGCGATTCATTCTTCTTAATTTAATGTTTTGTCATTTTTTAATTTTTTTTCCGGGTTATACTTGGTCTTCAAACGCTTATATCTCTGAAACTAATCAAGATATTTTCAATTTTAAAATGTCAAATGGAAGCTACATTCCTCTCGCTTCGAATATAAAAGCAAGGCGTTGAATCTTGGTCTTTTTGGGTTTTTTCTCTATTTAAAACACACGTTAAAAAATTCAAGACTTTAAGGCGTTCGCCGGAACAGAAGATATTTATTCGTTTTGTCGCCTTCTTCGAGTATTCGTTTCCTCACATTATTTGGTCGATACACCTAAATAATAAATAAAAATAAATATAAATAATAGATACAGATCTCCGAGTCGTTTAAGAATATTCAAAGTTCAAGAGTACTCGACGTTTACGAGTACGAAAAATTTGAGAGTACCCGATTACCAAATTCGGGTAACCGATAGTGGCGAGTAATGCAAAAACGCAACCCGTCGGGTACCCGACCCGACCCGAACATCGGGTACCCGAGTGAATCGGGTCCTCGCACAGCCCTACTCTTTATTATCACCGTAAAGAAGGAAGGAACAGCTGACTATCACAGACGTGATAAATCTTTCGCCATCGGACCGATCTTCGTATGAACTCGGACGTGTCAGCCGTTCTGGGAGTCGTGCAGGCTCCTCAGATCTCAGCACCTGGTTGGGGTTCGCCGTCGTGCCCCGAACGAATCAGCATCACTACGCGTCTTCCCACTGGGAGATTCAAGGCCAAGTGGTGTGAAAAGAACCCACGAACTGTAACGCGGTCCGACCCATCAGTCGGAAAAAATCGTGAATTTAGAGCTCCAAACGCGAGTACTCAAATAAAATCTAAAACGAATCTCCGGAAGTGAACAAGCAATGATTACGGGCGAAACCGACGCCCAGGTGTACCCGAACATTCACTCATGCCAAAGTCGTCATAATCATCGGCGAGAGACAAGCATCGGGGTTCACGGAGCGGGTGATCGGCGATATCCCTTGTCCCCCTAAAATACTGAATTAAGGCAGTAGTCTGGTCTAGAGCGAGATTTTTGACGTCACTTTTGAATCGGAATAACTTTTAAACCGTTGAAGTTGTCTTGATGAAATTTTACATATGTATTTATTGTTGCGTTGAGAATGTAGGTACATTGAAAAATATATATTTTATATATTTTCATGTAGTTTGTTATTTTTTTTTACAACATGGTCCGCCGAAAACCGCCCCAATCGGCGCCCACTCTGGGTGATGTTGTATGCATCTGAAAAAAAATCTATATATATTCTCAATCTATATGAGTATTCTGAGCACGGGTAGCAGAAATAGTACTTTAAAAAAATTTGTTACTAAATGGCGGCCTGTTAAACTTTGATTAACGATATTTTATACATTTTCGGATATTCGATGAGTTATAAAATGTGGGCAAAATTATTGTTCGACTCAATTCCACTACCAGTCCTCAGAAAGAGGCTACCAAAGGTACGTGCAAATTTGAGCTTGATCGGTCAATTGGTTATCGAGATATCGTGGGCGCCGATTTGAAAAACATAGTTCTGAGATAAACGCGTTGAAAGTTTTGATACCGGGAGCGCGCAGCTGCTTCCTGACCGCGCTACCCGAGCGCGCAGCTTGCTTATAATTTCTATTACTCTGCTAATTTTTGAAATATCAATAAACGGTTTTCACGAGCGTATTAAAAAAGGTCTAAGGAATAATAAAATGAGAAAAAAAAATTGTCAAATTTCTAGACCAGACTACTGCTTTAAGTATTCCCGACGGGGGACCAGTATTATTTTGTAGAAAGATCACTAGAATAAAAGAAACGAGGATCGAACGTCCGCCTGCCAAAATTCGCTATGCGATATTATTTGTCTAATTTCGGTGATATATCGAAAATCGAAGGTACGCGAGCCGAAATTCGCTATTCGATATGGCTTGTCTAATTTCTATGTTATAACGAAAATCGAAGATCCGCGGGCCGAAATTCACCACGCAGTTAATAAATAATGTCGATACTCCTTGGTATGCGAGCCGTAAGAGCCCGACAATAGAGCCTGTAGCGGTTACTTGTTACGACTGTGTATTCGAGCAGTCCACGGAATGGAAAACTGAGCAAACATTAATCAAACTGTCTCAAGCGATGTTCTTTAATAAAGAAAAATTTGTTACACCATGGATATACATTTTTAATTACCTTCAGTTGAAGTGAGATAAATTTAAGAATGCGCTTCTCTATACCGAGTCAATGTCTCCGGTCGCTGCGAAGAAATCCATGTTTTTGGCTTCGCAGTCTCTAAAGATGTAAAATGTTGATTGTTTTGGTAATTATGCAGTATGAGGACTTTTCCGAAAAACGACGGGATTTTTTTTTCACCGTTAACTTATTTATTCCATTATATGAAGGGATATTTCGTCGGCGAAGGCTGACATTTCCCATTAATTCCATAAGTTATGGGGTTTTGAAGTTCGCGGAAAAGCGTGATAAAATAGAGAATTTTTAAATATTTCGACGCCTATATTGTGGAGTTTGTTTGGGTTGGCCCTTAGGAAACACGTAGCTGCTTAGCGACAACAAACAAGAGGCGTCGAAATATTACCTGTTTCCGGAAACAGGACAGCTGTGGTCACGAAATGAAAATATACATAGTTACCTTCATAATACACTATCCATAAGGAATCATGTAGCCGTTTAGCGAGGTGTCGAAATATTACATGTTTCTGGAAACTTCAAAACCCCATAACTTTTGGAATTAATGGAAAATGTCAGCCTCCCCCGATGGAATATCACCTACTATAATGGAATAAACAACATCATGGCGAAAAAAAAAATTCCTCGTCGTTTGTCCGAAAAGTTCTCATACTGCATAATTACCATTGTGTTTGGTCCAAAAGCAAGAATATGTATTTGTCTTACAGTAACTAAAAACAATCAACATTAAATTCCACAGTAATGATCTAATTCAATTATATTGTCCAATTCAACTGTTCACATACAGTAATTGAAAACAATCAACAGTGGATTTGAAATTTACTTCTCTTTGGACTGAAGCTGAGAAATAAGGATTCTCTCCCTTGTAAAAAGATATGAAACCCTTTTAAAAACTTTAAAAATGTAAAAAATGAACCCCAAGTAATTTAAAAAACGCTCAAAAACATTATCGCTTATTTTGACTTCAAGAAACATTCTGAATAACCTTATAATTTTGATTTTTATGTCATTCAAGCAATGGTTTAGATATATTTTTTTAACTAATTGAATGTATAAAAAAGCGATATATAATTATTTAAAATAGACAAGCCAGTTTACTAGAAATGTTGAACATTAAACTGTTAAACCTTAGGTATAATATTTTTCCAGATATTTTATTTTCATAAAAAAATTATATTACCATTATAACATAAAATTGATATCACCATTATATAACAGTTCAACGTATGTACCACGCAAATACACTGAGAATGCTGTGCAACGACGTGGCGTGCATGGTTAAAAAACAAGAGCGCGGCGAAGGATCTTGTCCTCTTCAATGATCAACTCTCAAGTAAAAAAAATGTTAATTGCCCCATGTTACGGAATCTTAGGAATACAAGTTGATCAGATAGTCGTAATCAGTGATGTATTCCTATGCCATTCGATACTTGAAATCTTATTTTATTTACACAATTAAAAAGATTACATAAAAATATAAATTTGATCGCATAACTATTACATATCGCATGAAATATATCTAGTCACATAAACATTGGCCGTCGCGTTGTCTTGCTAAGGAAAAAATATATATCTCCATTTTACTGCCGCTATATATATATATATATATATATATATATATATATATGTTTTTATTGTCTCCGCTACGGCGAACGCTTCGCTTATTGCAGCTTCCATGTAGGTACGGGGTATTTCCCCTTATTACATTTCCCACCATTTTCTCCATTCCCCATCCCTGATCGATCCCCACCTTGCAGCCACAGCCGACTTCCCTCTCTGCATCGCATTCACCATGACATTTTCCGACATGTAGTACAGGCAATAGAGGAGCCCGTTACTCTTGTCCATAAGGCACTAAATTGCAGGAGTTATTTTCTTTTTTAAATAAGTTCAGTATCACGTACTAAATGTAAATGCGAAAATTCTTTACAAATTTGGAGGGCAGAATTGCCGCCATCTTGAGAAAAATCGTTTCCGAAACGCGGCCTATATCTCCGCAACCGTGCACTTGAGGCAAAAAATGATAATAACCTTTATTGTAGATAATTAAATTTCCTATCATTTTTGTTAAAAGTCGTCGTACAATTCGGTATCGTTGACCCCTATTTTTTGCTGATTCGAGCACGTTTCCTCTGTGCAGTTCTCACAGATTACCGTGCAGTCGAACCCTGCTTTTCGGAACCCACAGGCTCTGCCACAGCCGGTCCTGCATTTGCATGAAATTCACTCTAGCAGACTGGGTGGTGCAATTGGCATTGTCGACGCGATTGGGTGAAGACCCTGTGGTGTGCGTGCCCAACCCCATTCTTCTGGATCCAAATAATTTCCAAGCCAAGCTTCAACTTGCTGGTAAGTGCGGTAAGAATGGTACTTCGCAGCATTTTCTGTTGGAGGCAGAGATGCTAAATTTGTTTTATTTTTTGTCGATAAGCGAATGTAATTGCAATGTCGCAGGTAGTTTAGTGTCGTTTCGTTTGGATTACTACCATAGAGCGCAATAAAGATATTCTTGCCAGCTTGCTCAACTTCCACAGGTTGTTTTTTTTCTCAGTGAAAACCTTCAGAATATTGATTCAATTTTTTTGCTTCACAAGCGTCGTCAACATTTTCGACTTTCCAATATTGTACGATGCTGAAGTTGTATCGCAACCACTGAAGGCATGCAATGCCAGTAAGTTTTGAATGTCTTTCATGGAGCTGTACTTTTTTGCGAACGAAGCAGAAGTGAAGTACAGATCTGAGACTCGTCCTCTTCCGGGCTTCCAGAAGAAAACGTTGGTATGTTTGTTTCCCAGAGCTGTTAAGAGAACGAACAGATCAACGTCCTCACCGACGTTCACAATCGAAGAATGCTCTTTAGTCAAATCAAGGGCTGTATCAACTATTAATTTGTCGGCATCTTCAACACCTTGTTCTACAGTAATCCCAGACTGTCTCACAACTTTCGTTAACACGGTTATGAAACGAGTTTTATTGCGCTCATTTGACAGGAACTGTTCTTGTTCTGTGGTAGGTGTCATAGTTTCGGTGATATTGATGTCTGCAGAGCGCTGATCTTTATTCCGCCGAAAACGTTCAAAACATTTTGTGCCTAGAGTCGCAACATCGTCAGGATATCCGTCAAAAACGACTGTACTTGCGAGACCATAATGTTTTTGAATATAATGGACATACTTTTGACATATTTCTAGGTTTGTCGACTGATTGTCCCACATCACACGATGTAGAAGGAATCCTTCATCCACCACAAACGCTGGCCAAGACTCAAAACCTCTTTTTGAAATTAACGTGTTATAACTTCAAAAATATCGATTTTAGAGAAAAAAGTTCAAAGTAAAAGTTGTAGGAAATTTGTAGATTTACAACTTCGGTCATTAGCGTTTTATTGTTTAAACAATGATTAGAAGAGATATGGGTCCAAAAGTCAATAAATAAACCGTAAGTCGTATAAGTCGTTAACGATGAGCCATACAAAAAAAATTATTTAACAAAAAAGATAGAAAATTTAATTATCTAAAATGAAGGTTATCATCATTTTTGGCCTCAAGTGCACGGTTGCAAAGATATAGACCGAAACGGTTTTTCTCAAAATGGCGGCACTTCCGCCCTCCAAATTTGTAAGGATTTTGTGCCCGTGTTTTTATTTTTCTCCGAAACTACGAGACGGCGATTCGAACTCGCGACCTCCCTATGTGCTGATTTCAAAGGCAAGCACGCTAACCACTAGACCAGCACGCTAACCACTAGACCAGCACATCGGTTTACTACCGACATATATTTGATGACTTGAATCGAATAAAGTCGAATTGGCAGTGGATATAGGGTAGTTCCGACACCGTGACGCGAATTGAGTGGGTCGACATACACACCGATATATCAATGTTACCCTATCCGAATCACACTAGTGTAAGAGACAGTAGATTCCATCGCTAATAACCCCAGCGGTTGATACGACGCTTAAAATTAGAAATAATATATATACTGACGCAGTAGTCATTTTCCTAGGCGATAGGAAGCAAAAATTCTGTCTTTCCGAGCTTTTTGTTCGTAACCATGCACGCCAAGTCGTTGCACAGCATTTCTAGTGTACTTGTGTGGTACATACGTTGTACTTTTATATAATGGTGATATCATTTTAATGTTATAATAGTAATATAATTTCTTCAGTGAAAATAAAATATTTGGAAATATATTCCTATGGTTTTACAGTTTTGTGTACAAAATTTCTAGGAAACTGCCTTGGCTAGTTTAAAAAAATGTTGTCTCCCTTTTTTTGTACACGTGATTAATTTAAAAAATAGATTAATATCATTGCTTGAATTGAAGTAAAAAATATATAAGGTAAATTAGAATGTTTTTATAAGTCAAAATAAGCGATAATGTTTTGGGGAGATTTTTTTTATATCTTGGCGTTCATTTTTACTTTTTTAAAGTTATAGTTTAGCCGAAGGTGCCAAGTGGGTCAATCGGATACCAAAAGTGTGGATCAGATGTTCGAGATATAAAGATAGCCAAGCCGGTATAGAATAGGGCGAAATATAATCGAGCAACAGCTAATTGTCTAAATTGTTGTTACCCCAACAAGGAGACATGATTATAAAAGGCTACGAGGACGCCGGAGTGCATATGTGCATACAAGAGTTGATTTCGGACAATCCGGGGACTTTGTTTCCATTCGTTTGTGGATAAGCGAATCTATTCTGTGAATGATCATTTAATAAGTCCTTCGATATATGCCCTACGTCCTGGAGATGTGCATATGCATGTTAGAGGAATGCCTTACGGACTGTACTACTTATTAGTTCACTCAAACTGTTCCCGTTCTGATAACGCTCAGAATGCCTGCGACATGAAATTTTCACGTTGGGCGAAACATTTAACGAAGACTGATTCGGTACTTCTAAACTGTCACCAGCACGTAAACCTAGTGATTTGGCGTTAACGGGTAAGGACATTGTGAAACGTATTGCCGTCTAGTTTTTCGGGTCTCTGAGCTACCATAACCAATAAGACTGAGCACATACCACGTCAATCATTACTTGCTCAGTCATTATACAGTTTCCTGCTCCGCTGCTTAGCCTAGGTACATTTGCTCAGGTAATATACTCTGTAATGCGGAACGTTTAATGGGCCAAATGCCAAAGCATCTCAATAAGAGGGAAGCAAACAATGAGACATCATCGGTTATAACCGATCCAAACTTTACGACGAAGCCTGTGTACTACTAAATCATTATCACTGCCTTTATAATCATTCTGCAATATTGATTCGATCACTATGCCATTGCATGACAACTCTTTAACTTATGAAACCACAATCATAGTTCACGACGGATATACATTATTATTGACAGTAGAATTGCGAGTTTCGCTTAAACTCGTATGGATGATCATACTTCTGGTTTGACCGTATGCCAGATGTAGCCAAAATTGTTCCTTGTAATATTTATATGCCAACAGTATAATTGAAAGAAATGGTGAAGGTTTTCCAGCCGAAAAAATCGTCGTCTCTCGAGAATTTTGTATGAATTTTCACGATGCACTAAAAGAGTGGTAAAGGGGCAAGAAGAGAAGAGAGTTTCGCTCCGTCGCCTTGCACTGAGAGCTGCTAGATGCGAGGATAGGAAACACGAGCGATTCGCCGCGTTATAAATAAACGACGCTCTTTTAATAGTACGCGACTAAAAAACGCGTGGGACCATCTCTCACAGCGAAGTCAGGCATGTACGATGCACAAGTGTTATATCACCACCGGTCTATACGTACATTCAAACACGTTTATCTGTTTGACAGTGATTGAACCTATATAGCCGATCCCTCCACGGTCAGCGTGTTCAAGGCTTATCTTATTTGTGCCAATGAAAATGCGTTCGATATAGGTATAAAGTACACCAATGACGAATCTAAGCGTGTATCTGTTGCGACGCCTAAATTTAGGATTCACGTGGTTAGATGCTTCGCATAATTTGTTTGTTTACTTATTTATACGAAAACTTCTTCAAGCTAAAGCAAGGCGAGTTGATCGAAAATGATCAGAAGTGTTGTTAGTTATTTACGACTTCGCAGTTGAGAACATCGTCAATGAGACATCCCCTATTCTTCGAACGTTGGCTGCTAACTTTGATAGAAAAAGATACCGGACGGAAACATTTCGAGCTCATTAGATGTTGATGGATGATAATTTATAATTGAAAAACATACTGATTATTAAATTGCTTGAACTTTGTTTTCTCATAAATGAAGATTGTAAATTTGTGCTAGCCTTCCGGTAGGTAAAGCGAACCGGAATGTTTCAACCGGACTTTTCACTGTGTAAGTCTTTGGCAACTTGCAAACCATTATGTATTCGTAATAGAAAGCTAATTGAACCGATCCGTTATATTTCAATATACGGAACCACTAAGAAAACCCATGTCCCCCATAATAATGAGCCGGGGGCTTTCTAAATGAATTTACCGATAAATAATATCGAAGAACATCCAATAATGAACGAGAGAGTCAGAATCTTTAGGCAATATGTGCAATTGCGTATGAGGATCTTCCAGCCTCGAAGAACGAAGGTCTCACTTCAATATCCAATGGTAAGTCCGTTAATTTATAATTTACATTTCCAAGTTATTTTTATTTTGCACCATTTTCAGTTGGTAACTTCATTCGATAGAAAGCACACATTGAATTTAAAACTAAATGGAAGCAAAAAAAGCACCTGTACAACTATCGTTACGATATTTGATAGCTGTTTTTTCATAATTCTGTCCTTTGATAAGTTTTCGATTGTCTCGACTATTTTCAATTATCTTTAGCAACTAATAATGTCGCTAATTAATTATATCAACAAATTTGTTATTTTTTCCCGCGGCAACAGTCCTAGATTTGCTAATAGGCCACAGCCTAGGGGCGGCAGATTTTAAAGAGCGACGGATTTTAGAGGCCCCTAAAAAGGTTCAGGTTAATACAAGTGATTAAAATAGGAGGGGCGGCACAAAGTCAAGTGGCCTGTGCTTAAGAAAAGTATAAATCCGGCACTGTGCGGTACAATAAAATGGTTTCTGAAAAAAATATTGTTCCTGTGACGCATTAAGGGGTGAGATGGAGTCAGAACTTTCAAAAAATCTATTATTTTACATTTTCTTGAAGTATGATATTTCGAAAATATTCCCTGAAAAATTCAAGTCAATCCGATGAATAGTTTCCGGGATATCCCACAATTAGTGAAGAGGCGTTGGGTCACCATGGCAGGTAGCGGATGACAGCTGCAAGCAACCGGTTTCGACCCCCCCCCCCCCTCTCCCTCTATTATAGTCTATAAATAGTCTTGTTCGTAACTGAAAATTTTCGGTACGAAGACAACTTGATATTTTGGAAGCTTCCACATCAGCAGAAGCTCTATTGTAGGGGCCAAGAATTGATGATTCGATATAAGTAATTTTTTAATTAGTATTTCTATACATAAATCATGTGTAAAATTGGAAAATTCTTTCAGAAATTTAAAAAAAATGTATTACTCAAAAACTGTGAACTTTAACAAAATTTTATAAAGAATACTTTCGTTTTGAAAGTGCCCAAAATGTTTAAAAAAATAATTCAACCCGAAAAACGTTAATTTTGTGAAAAATTGTTTTAACAATTGGCTACAAACAGTTGAATGCTCGACTTTACGGCAAAAAATTGTGATATTCGGATTCAGCGGATCAAAATACATAAAAAAAAGTTTAGCTTCATACATCGAGCCCAAAATTTAACGAACATATAATACCGTTTCCACTTCGAAAAACTTTAAACGCGTTTTTCTCGAAACTATGTTTCCAAGTCGGTGACCACTACGATTAAAAAACCACTCGATGGGTTTTGATGAAATTTGGTGTGCTTATTGATGCCATTAAAAACTAGTCCTTAATCGAAGGATTTTCATTTTTGTTAAAAATTTATATATTTTTTTAAACAAACGAGCGATTTTTTTCGTCCCAAATCGAAAGTTATCTGTCGGAAGTCGCCATTTTGTTCATTTTTGTAAAAAAAACCTTCGATTGAGGACTACATTTATTATTAAACTAATGATTTTTTTATTTTAGATGATTCAGTAAAATTTTATGATGGTCACCGCAAAGCACTACATGCCGAAGGGGGTCCGACAAAGATGGCGATATTTTTATAAATAAAAAATTTTCTTTGAAAATGTGTACAAGTCAAGTTAAAATATAACATAAAAAGTCTGTGTAACCACTTTTGCAAAACAATCTTAATCACTATTTTAAAAAAATTATTGATAATGCTCGTTTTTCGCACCTCTGACTGCATCTCACCCCTTAATCGATATACGAATTGTGTAGTAAGATTCAGATCCCTTTGTTTTCTAAATTCTGATATATACCGATCAGGGCGTGATACGTATAACGTATAACCCTTGAAAGGTCATGGGACAAAGAGACGGAGAGAGGGAGAGAGAGAGAGAGAGAGAGAGAGAGAGAAAACAGGATTATCGGAAGTGAGCCTTGGCACACTGAAAATCCGTGTCAGTTGGCTACTTACGTTTTACTTCAAATGGGGGGGGGGGGGGGTAAATGCCATTATCTTCGTTCTCCTGGCAACTCGTGCTAAATAACATTTTTCACCCCTCAGGCAGGATATAATCGCGTATAATCACGCGGTCGTCGGGTTCGGACTGATAAATAGAGCAAAAACGAGTGAATACAGAGAGAAAGAGAGAGAGAGAGAGAGAGAGAGAGAGCTACGAAGTGACAAATCTGTTACATTCTTGGAATCGGATACTGGCCGTCAGCCAACGAGCCACTAACGACTTCTAATTTCGAAGGAAAGAGCGTAGGCAATTGGCCCGTAGTTACATCCAAATATGTTCCGTACACACCGTTCGTGAAATTAACAACATTCATTGTTTGCTCCATAGATGTGGGTGCCGACGAAAAAGACCATTGTGAAGAAAATTTTAGTAGACACAAGTAACAAGCATCGGTGATTTTGAAATCGGACTTGGAATTTCTTTCTTGAGACGATGCATCATGATGAACATCGTGGACCATCTTTTCCTACAATACCTTAATATACTTAAAACTACAATATCCCAAATGATATGCCATAAGAGGTGTTCTCTTGGAGCTTTAGCTTCGAAGGGACAAAGTCGAAAAAGAAATAACTTAACACCTTTTTCCACACATTTAGGGGTTTCATCCTACCAAATTACCACGAAGCAGAAACATTTTCCCCCACTGGGCTAGTCCGTTACCCTATCAAGTGGAATGCTCTTATTGATTTATTGGGAGTACAAGTCTCCGCCGTTTGACAAAAGGTGGCCCCCGCAGGAGGTTATGGTTGAAATTGTCAGATGTAAAACGTAAGGTTGGACATCTTGTAAGACCATAACCTTCAAATGTTAGCGATTTTGTATCAGCATCACATAATTTTTATCGTGCGAAAATGTCGAGTTTTGAGCCGAATAAGCGTCATTTGCGGGAACTTTTGCGTTTGGCACGAATCCCCCTCCGATAATGCTTCCAATTCCGCGTCTTCGTTTCGGACTTCGGCTACGTTTTTTGTATTCGACGTCAAACTCACCGTTCCTAAACTTTTGAAACCACTCACGACAACTTCTCTCACTTAAAGCAGCTTCACCATATGCATCTACAACCAATCGATGCGCCTCAGCTGCAAATTTCTTTAAATTAAAGAAGTAAAGAAGAGTTATAATGGTCCCGCAAACGACGCTTATTCGGCTCAAAACTCGACATTTTCCCACGAAAAAAATTATGTGATGCTGATACAAAATCGCTAATATTTCAAGGTTACGGTCTTGCCAGATTTCCAACCTTACGATATGACGTTTTATATCTGACAATTTCAACCATAACCTCCCGGTGGGGCCATCTTTTGTCAAACGGCGGAGACTTATTTGCACTCCCAATGTATTGGCAAACGAGAAAGGAGGTACAAAAACGTAATAGGAGAAGCAATGTCGTGTCTTTGTTGAAACCTCTCGAGGGCGTTTCAACAAAAACTGGAGAAAAAAGGACCACTTCTTTCCTGTTTACATCCATGGTTGTAATGAAAAAAAAAAAAAAATGAACTTTATTGAAAATTAGATATAGATTTCTCAGAGCATATATAGAGTAGTTTTTCTCGTATCAAACAGCGTCTTACCGGCCGTCTCTTCGAAGTCAATTTTTTTGCTAACGTCGTCCGTGGTTGAATTCTTCCAATTTTAGGATCGAATCTGGAGAAAAATACCAAAGCGTTTCAAAGTACATGTTAACAACTAGAAAAGTACCAAAAGATTCTGCAAAAAAATGTAAACACTTCATGCAATTAACTTTTTATAACGAATAAATTTGTTCGTCTTTAAGAATCAACGTTTTTTTTTAAACAAAATTGTTGTTACTTCTCTAGAAATGCTTTCGTATAGTGTGTCAGTTTTAATCCGAAAAGTTGGTAAAATTGCACCGCAGGTCTTCAGCGAAAAATATTATTTTTGACAAACTGCTAGTGTACCGTGTTTGTTTTCTATTGAAATAAAATTTTACGCACAGGTTTGTTCTCTTTTTGTTAATATTTCGAGGAACCAATAAAGAAATTTCAATAATGTTTATAATTTTTCGGTGTCAATCGACTTTGAAACTTCTATATCAGTTTTTGGCCTAACATGATTGTGTTAACACCCAATACCAAAAACCCCGTTGAAGTTAGTCCAAGTAAATTTTATTAAAATACATCCCAAATTAGGTTTTACAATCGGCACAGGAATGGCCCCCGACTGGTTCTCAGAGAAAAAATGATGGCGCGGTTTTGGCTATTTAAACGGGCCAGATCCGCACCATGCATGGATGTTGATGGTAAACCATGAATGGCTGCTAAGACTTGGCCAAATATCATATGCCCATATTGGCCCAGCAGCGGCTGCCGGATCTTCTGCCGGAAATGAAAAACAAAAAATGTACAAATTATGAATATAAAAATTCTAGTAGTATCTTTTTTTGTTTTCTTATGCTTTACTTATGTCCATGTACATAGAATAATTGTACTTATCCTTGGTACCTATAATTGTACCGAATATCATCGGGATCGAACCTACGTCTTTCGTTCTAAAGTCGAGTGCCCTACCCACTTAGCCATCTGTGGCCACCAAACCGTTTAATGGCTGAATGCTGGCATTTTTGTTACGACAGGCGACCCTATATGGGCATGTAGGCGACCGAAAATGGCCAATTTTCATCATGTTCTAAAGTTACAAAACGTTTTACATTTATGAAACTCTAGGTACAATTTATTACATAATTAAACTGTTTAAATAAATTTTTCATTGAAAAATACACGACTCCAAAAAATGAAAGGAACAGAACATTTCTTCAATTTCGATAGTATTTTTTGAAGCGCTATATCTATGCAAAAAATGCCCGTATCGAGATAGAAAAAAGCATTTTGAAGCTTCAAATTTCAAGATCTTTTGGCAAACATTTTTTGTAAGCTACGGTTATCGCGCGATCATAAGAAACAGGGATACAAAAAATTTGTCCAAATTTTTTAAATTTTGTATCGATGCCCACGGGCTCGGGAAATGTTTGTTCAGTTAAATCAATGTATAGGTCAGTTAGCTTGTTGATTCCGCTTCAATTTGGTTTTTTTTGGTTTCTCGACATCAAATGTTTTGCTGAGGTATCCGACTTTGAATAAAAGAAGATCCTTTTGTCTTTGATCATCGATATTTCAGCAACCAATGATCGCATAGGAAATTTAAGAGCAGCTTTGAAAACTTGAAGTAATTTCGTACAAGACCGTTGCGTTGATTTTTGAGAATTTATTTTTTCACCCTCAACATTAACTTGAAAAAAGTACAAAAATGACATTTTATGGTTTTTCAGTAAATCTACCCCTGTTTCACAAATATTGATGGAAGGTCACCAGGTTTTCTTTAGCTAAATCTACCCCAAGTAGCCCATTAAATTTTCCCAGTAACCGTTTTTCCGGATCTATTGATCATGCTTTTACAAAACAAATAGAGGAACAAGTGTATTGTTCCTAAACTTTGTGTTATCATCATCAAAATTAAGACCAATTTTTTCGACTGTTTTCACAACTTTGCACTAGTTGCCTGTTGAATTTAATTTTTTTTAATTGAAAAAAAATTACAACAAAAACCTTGCAGATTTTTTGTTGTAATTTGTAAAACATTTCAGGAAACAATACTGACTCGTTTTTTATACGATTCAGCCTTTGCTGATGGTATAATTTCACTCATCTTTAAATGCATTAAGCCGTATCTGCGCGAAACATTTCAAAATTTTTCATTTTTTAATTATTTTTTATTCTATTAGCCTGAACGGTTGGGAACATTTTAAGCTTTACAGAATTGAAAAATCCCTGAAATTCCAAAAATACAGTAAAATTGCATTTATAATAGATACCGCGCGGCGCGCCCGACCGCCAACTTCAAAGCCTTTTTCCACGATTCACTTTTTTGAACCTTGAGAAAGTTCTACCTCTTGAACGAAGGTTCAGATCGCTGTGAAATGTTTACAACATATTCTCAGTATCATCACCTATCGTGTGATCCACAGAACCAAAAATTTCAATGACTAAACATTTTTAAAAAATAAACTACCGACAGAAAATTGATTAAAAAAATGTTTAGTTTCGAATTTTTATGATAATAATTTTGTTTTAATAATATTGTTGGTTCACACTGAAGATACATTCATTATGCAATTATAAATATGTTCTTTTTTTCAGACACCCACATCGATGCCGAGAACTTTCACCATCAACGCGCGCGCAAAAAAAATACATTGCTTTATTATGTTATATCCCCGCCATTTGTTAATATTCCTGATTTTTCTTTTTTTCCATATACTTAACCATGGGCATAAATGATCTGTAAAAAATGTGAATATATGCGTCAATTTTTTTTAACGGCGTCTAGAAAAGTACCTTCGAAAAACGGCGAAATCGCGTATATAAGGCCTTAATTAAAAGTCGATAACCCGAGCTATATTCACGAGTCGATCTGAGAACTTGTATGCGATTAATTCTCGATATTTTCTGCGAAGTTTATTAAGGTTACAATTAACAGTTTTTTTTGTCAAAACTAATATTCTTGGTACATTTTTTCCAGGTTTTGGTAAAAAAAATTAATCAGTTTTTGTAAAGTTTAACTTTTTGCCAACATTGATAATGATTGATTTCGAAAAAAAAAAAAAAAAACTGTTTTTTGTAACCCTAGTAACCGTCGCGGAAAATATCGAGAATTAATCGCATAAATGTTCTCAGGTCAACTAGTAAATACAGCTTGGAGGTATCGTGTCAAAAATAAATCTACTAGAGAAAGTTCTACTAAAAATTTACTAGAACTTTATAAAACATTCTAATAAACATTGTTTACTAGAATGTTTCATAAAGTAAAAAAAAAATTGAAATTTTTTGTCTTAAATTTAACAAGCAATTAGTGCAAAGCTGTGTAAAAAGTCGAAGAAACTTGCCCCTTCTATTTTGATGATGATTACACGATGTTTAGAAACAATACACTTGTTCCTTTAATTATTTTGTAAACCTTTGATCAATCGGTCCGAAAAAACGGTTCGATGGATCAATTTTAAAATCAACAGAGCTATTGGGGGTATATTGACAAGGGGGAATCCCTACTCCCTATCACCGATTTCGCAGAAATGTATAGGACATGCAGGGCTTGGCTAGAAATGAAAGTAACCAAAGTGGGAACTCCAGATGGCCAAGTGTTTAGAAAATAAAAATGTTGACGCGGCCTTCGCACCGTATAAGCCATTTACGTTAGTATGTTTGCCAAACAGTATGTTAGTATATTTGCCAAACAGCGGTTGGCGTAGCGGTAAGAGCTCGGACTAGTATTTCGATGGTCGTGGGTTCGACTCCCCGTGTGGAGACTTTATTTCTTTTCCTATCTTGTTCTCCATTTTTATATTATTCATTTTTCAATTAAACAAAATGGTGAATGATTTACGTTATTTATTTATTTATACGCAAAAGGCACATAGGACGTCATTTTTTAATGAGCGCATAATCGTAGAAAATTTGGAGTTGCTGATTGACTCGTGGGAAGGACAAACAAATCCGCAATTATACGACGAACTCTTCCAAAATAAAGAAGGATTGCCAACGTGTAGCATCAAAGTCATTCCCCGTAAATGTACTCCACTGGTGCAACCCTGCGATGTATATTTTTATCGTCAGGTTAAAAACTTTATTAAGAAAATACAAAATTGCTCTTATCTCATCGAGCAAGAAAAAGAAATAACTTCCCGAGAAGATTGCATAAAAGTACATTCGATTGTTCATCAACAATTATCCGCGCCAATATTCGGTAACATGTTACGTTACGCGTGGTTCGCTTCTGAACTTTGCGATGAGAGAGAATGCTTTATGAATGTCAATCAAGTATGTTTTTCTATGGAGACGTTGAAACAACGATGTGGTTGTAAAAATGCGGCGTTTATAACGTGTGCTAGATGCAGAAATAATTATTATTTCCCCTGTTTCTACGATAAATATCATTCCGACACACGTAAATCATAGAATGTCAACGAATAAAGTTTTGAATTTTCATGTACAAAGTATTTTCGTATGCGCTTTAATTACAATCCCTTGTTGAAAAGTCCGAAATCCCAATTTTTTACCTTTTCTATGCCTTTTGCGTATAAAAAAGTAAATAAAATAAATTATTCACCTCTTTGCTTAATTGGAAAATGAATAATGTAAAAATTGAGAAAAACATAGAAAAAGAAAAAAAAGTCTCCACACGGGGAGTCGAACCCACGACCACCGAATTACTAGTTCGAGCTCTTACCGCTACGCCAACCGCTGCTTGCCAAACATGCTAACGTAAATGGCTTAGACGGTGCGAGAGCCGCGTCAACATTTTTATTTTTTAAACGCTTGGCCTCTTGGAGTTCCCACTTCGGGAACTTTCATTTCTAGCCAAGCCCTGCATGTCCTATAAATTTGAGCGAAATCGGTGATCGGGAGTAGGGAGCTGAAAAAACACCTGGCGGCATTAGTCTTTCCATCAATATTTGTGAAGTAGGGGTAGATTTACTGAAAAACCATAAAAAGTTATTTTTTGTACCTTTTTCAAATGAATGTGAAATTCAATGAATGTGAAATGAATGAAAAAAAAATCTCGAAAATCAACGAAGGGTCTTGTAGGAAATTTATTCACCTTTTCAAAGCTGCCCTTGAATTCCTCGTGCAATCATTAGGTGCTGAGATATCGATGATCAAAGACAAAAGATCTTTTTTCATTCATAGTCGGATCTCTCGGAAAAAAATTGATGTAGAGAGACAAAAAAATTATATAATATATAAGTAAATTAATTCAACTGAACAATAATAATACCCGAGACCGTGGAACCTTGAAAAACAATTGAACTTTTTTTTCCCCCGCTATTTTTGATGACTGCGCGATAACCGTAGCCATCTCGAAATTACCATTCTTTTCACATAGATACAGCACTTAAAAAAAAAACTAAAAAATTGAAGAAATGTTCTGTTCCTCCAATTTTTTGGCATTGTGTATTACAAAATGGCGACGTTATGGCGTGGTCTTCCAGAGTGATTTTGGCGACAGTTGTCCGTTTGTCGGAATTCCAACGTCTTCAATATTGATCTGAAAAATATAAGCCGAGAATTTTGAATCCTTTAACATACCAATGCTGAACTTATACCTAAGCAACAGGAAAACTCAATGATTTTATTGAGATACCAGTTAATCGGCCATTCCAGGGCCATACCAGCTTCTTCATGAAGCTGATTTCGCTCCTGCACCTGCTCTTTTAGGGCTTTACGAGCTTTTTTTTCGTCGATTATGAGCCGCGCCGCTCCTGCCGAGTTACTCGATGCGGATTCATATTGGCGGCATGCATTTTAGTTTGCTGTCCAATAATAATATCGTAGGTAGTCATTGTGCGTAAAATCGAATCATATCTAGCATTGAACAGTCCGGTGGCTAAATATGCGGCATTTTCAACAATGGTAAGCCCAGAATCCAGAAGTTTGGAGCAAAGCGCCAGACGATCGAATCAAAACTTTCGTTCGCATTCTACGTATGCCCACCTAAGCCTCTTTGGGAAGATTATGTTGGGACAGGTATTCATAAATAGGAAGAATATTCTTTTGCACGCTCGGATGAAGTGGTGCAGGATGATAAAAAAGTTATTTTACTAGCACTTGCACTTTTACTTGTACCTTGTTCTTAGGCTTCTCCGTCTTTTTATATAAATTGATTTCCATACAGATATTTTCCACGTTTCTTCGATGCTCGAAATGGATTACCTGAACTTCCTTTTGGATAAGAACTCATTTTCGGCTCTCAAAACCGTTGTGTACGCACCGTACATTTTCGGCTCTCAAAACTGTTGAGTATCGAAGCTAAATTGATTGGAATGTTGGCCCCAAAACTCTGTAATAAACACTTTTTGTTATGGAATCGGCTTCGATTCGGCCAATAAAAGTTTCCAAGGTGGCGATGGAAGTAACCATTTTTCTGTTTTACGTTTCGATCCTTGATTCGGATCCTCTTCAGAGTTTTATTTATCCTATAAATTATGAATTACAAATTATATAGAGTTTACAAGATTTTAAATAATTGTGCTTTGTGTTATAAACGAGTTATAAATGTGTTATAATGATTTGTGTAAATGATATGTTAGTTTTGTTCTAATTTAGATAATAGTGGGATTGTATGAGCAATTTATTGTAATATGTTAATTTATTCTTATTATTGCGTAACAAGAGTGGTGTGTGCAAGTGTGATATTATCTATTATAGATGTTTAGGTTAAGGAATATGTTAAATGACTAACCAGAATATTGTCGATATTTCCAGCTTTATGTTTGTGCTTGGAAGATGATTAAAATAGAAAGTATTGATGCTGGTGCAATACTGTCTTATGGAGGTGAATCGGAGGATTGATTCGGACCATTAATTTCAATCGATTGAAAGAATTTATCGTTTTTCGGCGATTTCTATCATCTGTGAAGGTTTCGTATTATAAGAGAATTTTTGGTTCGATCTATGAAAAATTTTAATTAATGAAATGTCTTGTGAATGTGCTATTTACCAATTGAATTTCAATTTTTTTAAATAAAAATAACCATATCTTCGCAAGCACAAGGAAGAAAACTAGAAATGTTCAATGTTCTACATGTCGAGTAGTGAAGTCTCTGAGAGTTCGAGAGAAATTATGTGGCGAACTCAATTTTTTCCGGAGCGAGGGCGAATGATACTTTTGGCAATGCCATGTCAAGAGTTTTAAAGTTCCTGTGTTGAGTTAAATTGTTTTTTTAAATTAATGTGTCGAGTCAGGCGTTTTGAAGTTAATGTGTTGTGTCACGAGTTTTAAAATTGATGTGTATAATTATGGTTATAAAATATTATTATAATTATATTATTGAATGATATATCGAGCTTAATTTATTTATGTCTGTTCTGAAATTTATGGCATTAGGATGCGCTTTAATTTGAATCATTTCTAGGATCAATCTTTTTTTAAGCTATTTTTCATTGTTTAAAATGTTTACTTCATCCAATTTGAAATTGTGTTTTTGTTCTATTGCGTGCTGTGCTAGGGCTGTGTGTATTGTGGTGGTGTGTTTAAGGCTATTCTTGTGTTCATTGATTCTGTTTTTTTGGTATCTTTTTGTTTGGCCTATATATGTAGAATTGCAATCATTACAATTGATTTTGTAAACTATGTTACATTTTTTGTTGTTATCTATTTCGTCTTTGGTAGAGCCTGTAATAGATAAAATGTTGTGTTTATTGTTTGTGATTAGTGTTACATTATATTGTTGAAAAAGACGAATTAGTTGGTCATGGATGTTTTGTGTGTAAGGTAGATTTAATAGTCTAGAGGAATCAAAGTTTTTCTTCTGCTTTTTTTGATTGTTGATTGTAGAAAGTCTTTGTTTTATTATTTTTTCAGTGAAAGAGATCGGATAACAATTTTGTGTCATCGTGTTCCTAACAAGTTGAAGATTTTTTTTGGAAAAAGATGGATGAGATAGTTTTATTGCTCCGTCAACTAACATGTAAATTATGGCTTTTTTTGGGGAAAGTGGATGTTGTGAAAAGAAATTTATGAATCCGCCAGGCCAAGTAGGTTTCATGTACCAATTTGTGATGATTGAATTTTGATTGCGGATTAGAAGTATATCGAGAAAAGGATTTTTTTTAATTTTCTTCTATTTCGGATGTAAATAGTAGTTTTGAATTACATGAGCTGAAAATTTTGACGGTGGATTCAATTTTGTCTGTTGGCAGAGCAATAATAATGTCATCGACATATCTTTTGTATAATGGCAATGAAAATTTTAATTTTGCCAAACAATTTGTTTCTAAATCAATCATAACAATGTTAGATAGTATCGGAGCAAGAGGTGAACCCATTGGTAATCTAAACATTTCTTGATAAATTTTGTTTTGCCATGTAAAATAAGTTGAGAACATGTTATATATAGAATATAACATGTTCTCAACTTATTTCGTTTAATGGAAATTATTTCGTTTAATGGAAATGTTTCAGAAAATAGATTTGATCATTTTTGAAGACTTTGGACAAATAGTGTAGTGGAATGTTGGTGTAGAGGGATACGACATCGAAAGAGACAAGTTTGTAATTAAATGGAATTGAGATATTTGAGACTGATTGTTTCAAGTAGAAGCTATCTTTGACGTGTGAGTTTGTTGTATTTATTAGTTTAGATAGGTTTGATTGGATAAATTCAACTAACTTATGTGTTGGGCTGTTGATTGACGATACTATTAGACGAAGTGGAACGTTTTTTTGTGTATTTTTGGAAGGCAATAGAGACGAGATAAGTTGCAATTTTCTGCTTTTAGGTATTTGAATTTTGTTTCGTCATTAATTTTTAAAATTTTCCATCTGGAGAGAATATTTTTTATGCATTTTTGTAGGACATTAATAGGAGTTTTATTTGTTAATTTGTAAGTTGAGGAAGCTGCGAGTAAATTGTATGTTTTTTTAATAAAATCTGATTTGATTAAAATGACTGTTGAATTTCCTTTATCAGCTAGTGTAATTAAAAGTTGTGGATTGTTTTTTTAGGAATGAAGAAGTGTGTTTTATAATTTTACTGGTGTTAGAAAATGATGTTGGTATATTCATTTTGTCCATGATTTTAGTGAATTTTGTTCTAATTTCATTTTGTCTAGGTTTGTCGAGTAGAAATTCTAATTTGGATTCAAGTTCTGAGATAGAATTGTGGATGTATGTTTTTATGTTTGAAGGTTTGAGTTGAGGAAAGCAACATTTTTCACCAAGAGATAAGAATGTAGAAATGTGTGATGGAATATCAGTTTTGGAGAGATGTATAAGCCATTCTTTTGTGTTGTTTAATGTAATTGTTGAATTAATATTATTCAGAGGATCCGTAAAAGAATTATTATTTGTATCATGTTGCGATTAGTGAAAGTTGAGTTTAAGAAACTGTAGTTTTGTGTTGGTTGATATCTGTTTTGATAATTCTGGTAATGTGTATTGTTTTGGTTGAGATGTATGTGTGAGACTGTTGTTTTAAAAATTCATCATGATTGAAAATGTATTAATGTATAATCATGGTTCGTTGAAATCTAAGATTTCGGAGTTTTTTTGGTGTTTTTCATACATGAGTATTGATAATCTATTTAGTTTTATTTTTTCAAATGAGAAAAATTTATCTTTTACAGTGTTTTGAGTTTTGTTGATTATTTCAGTGTCTCTACAAAAGACAAAATAGATAACAACACAAAATCTAACATAATTTACAAAATTGATTGTAATAATTGCAATTCTACATATATAGGCCAAACAGAAAGATACCTAAAAAAACAGAATCAATGAACACAAAAATAGCCTAAAACACACCACCACAATACACGCAGCTCTAGCACAGCACGCAATAGAACAAAAACACGATTTCAAATTTGATGAAGTAAAAAGTTTAAACAATGAAAAGTGGCTCAATAAAGATTTATCCTAGAAATCATTCAAATTAAAGCGCATCCTAATGCCATCAATTTCAGAACAGACATAAATAAACTAAGCTCGATATATATTTCAATAATATAATTATAATAATATTTCATAACCATAATTATACACCGCAATTTTAAAATTCGTGATACAACACATTAACTTCAAAACTCCTGACACGACACGTTTATTTAAAACAAATTCTTAACACAATACAGGAATTCTAAGCTTCAAAACTCTTGACACGACACATTAATTTAAAAAATTCTTAACATGACACAGGAACTCTAAAACTCTTCACACGGCATTGCCAAAAGGATCATTCCCCCTCGCTCCGGGAAAAATTAAGTTCGCCATGTAGGACATTGAAAATTTCTACTTTTCTTCCTTGTGCTTGCGAAGATATAGTTATGTTTATTTAAAAAAAATTAAAATTCAATTGGTAAATATCACATTCACAAGACATTTCATTAATTAAATTTTTTTCATAGATCGAACCAAAAATTCTTTTATAATACTAAACCTTCACAGATGATAGAAATCGCCGAAAAACGATAAATTATTTCAATCGATTGAAATTAATGGTCCGAATCAATCCTCCGATTCACCTCCATAAGACAGTATTGCACCAGCATCAATACTTTCTATTTTAATCATCTTCCAAGCACAAACATAAAGCTGGAAATATCGACAATATTCTGGTTAGTCATTTAACATATTTCTTAACCTAAACATCTATAATAGATAATATCACACTTGCACACACCACTCTTGTCACGCAATAATAAGAATAAATTAACATATTACAATAAATTACTCATACAATCCCACTATTATCTAAATTAGAACAAAACTAACATATCATTTACACAAATCATTATAACACATTTATAACTCGTTTATAACACAAAGCACAATTATTTAAAATCTTGTAAACTCTATATAATTTGTAATTCATAATTTATAGAATAAATCAAATTCTGAAGAGGATCCGAATCAAGGATCGAAACATAAAACAGAAAAACTTTTACTTCCATCGCGACCTTGGAAGCTTTCGTTGGCCGAATCGAAGCCGATTCCATAACAACACGTATTCCTCAACACGGTCGCACACAACTCGTACTGAACTGTAATAAACATTCATATACAGGGCACAAACAAAATCACTGTAAGTAAAAGCAAAAACGGCTTTCAAAACATCTGCTCTGTCCAAAGTAACGGTACAAGAATTTTAAACAATGACAGTTATGAGGGTAGGGCTCCTTGCCCCAAGCGGTCCCTTATTACATCTGCGGCGGACTCCGGCTAACAAGGAGACGGCACGACCGTGGGGTCGGGGATTTGGCCAAATTTTTTTGTGGTGAAAGAGGACCCCTAGCACCTCACGTGGTTAAAGTAGTAGGACGGACTACTCGGAAAGTTCCGAGAAAAATCGATTCAAAATTTTTTAGGCGCCTTATGAGTTCAAAATGTCAGGCACTTGTCGAGCCGCCGTCTAGTCTAGACGGTTAGGGCTCTTCTCGGTTTTTGCGCCGGAGGTCTCGCGTCCGATTCCTCCTTCGGATCTTATTTTTTTTGTTATCCCAACAATTATTCAAAACGTTTCTCATCCCTACATTATTTTAAAAAAATTATTTTTTTAAAATTATTTTCTTTTTGTTCCCAATAAAACAATTCATAACGGTGGGTTTTTTTCATTGTAAAGTATATGAGGAGGAACATTGGGTTTTTAATGAGAATAACAAAGTCGATTAGGAAAAATTCAATTTGTATTCCTATAATTATATACAAAACCCGCAGTGGTAATTATCGTAGAAACAAACAAAGCAATAATTTCTACGACATCTTGCGCAACATATAAAAGCGGATTTTTTACAATCGCAGGGTGTTTGCAATGCATCTGTACAAAAACATGTCCCATTAACATTCGTGAAAATGTTTCTAGTAAATTGCAGCGAATTGTTAGAGCAGAATCGTGAAATTAATTCCCGGGAAGATTGTATAAAAATCCATTCAATAATTCACCATCAATTATCGTCACCAATATTCCGAGACATGATTAAATACGGCTGGTTTTCCTCCAAATTATCAGTTACTAGAAACATTTTCATGAATGTTAATGGGACATGTTTTTGTACGGATGTATTGCAAAACCCTGCGATTGTAAAAAATCCGCTTTTAGATGTTGCAAAAATTATTGCTTTGTTTGTTTCTACGATAATTACCACTGCAGTTTTTGTATATAATTATTATAAGAATTAAAAAAGACCGGTGCGATGGTCTAGTGGTTAGCGTGCTCGCCACTAAACCAGCGGACCCGGAGGTCCCGGGTTCGAATCCCAGTCGCGTACATTTCGTCGTGAAATATTTTTCTTCGGCATTTCGCGGCGAAATAAGACCATTTTCACAACTGGGGGGCGAATTCGATGACCGGCTGTATTGGTATAGGTTTTCCGCAGTTTCCCTATACCCATGTCAGAAATGTCATGATGAATATAATACAGAGGGGGGAGTCGGCTGCGGCCGCAAGAGGGGGGGACAGGGAGAAAGATGGAGAAAAATAGGAGTAAACAGTAGTGGAAAGAACGGTCATAATGAGGGGAAGAATAGGAAACAAACGCGAAAAAAGCTTGTACCTAAGGAAAAAACCAATAAAAAAAATATATAAGAATAAAAATTGAATTTTTCCTAATCGACTTTGTTATTCTCATTCAAAACCCAATGTTCCTCCTCATATACTTTACAATGAAAAATAAAAAATCCACCGTTATGAATTGTTTTATTGCAAAAAAATCGGTTGTTTGTAAAGTCGGTTTACTGACGATGGTTGAACGTGACAACGTCATAAGAAAATACTGATGGAATGGTTTCATTTTTCAAAAGAAAATTTTAATTTTATTTGTTTGATAGATATTTTGTATGGATATAGAGAAGGAGATAAATGGAAATCACAATTGAATTGATCAAGTTACATTTATTTGTACGGATAAATACCATTATGTCAATTTTTATTTATTTTTTTACAATGTACATAGTTTTTACAAGTATGAATGTGCTTTGAGCAATTGTTTTGCAACTTTTATTTTTTCATAAAATTCTTCGTTCAGAAATTCATTTTAAATTTACAAAATACTTGAATGAAATTTATTGTTCAAATTTCTACTCGACTGTTAAAATTTAATTTTTGATTTTATCATTTTATAATAATAAATGTTGTATTGACATTATTTCTTTCAGCAAGTAAACTGAATAAAAGTTGTTGTTCAATTAGTTACTTAATTATTTTTGCAAATTTAATTGTAATTTGTTGTAAAAAAGTAATAATTTTGAATAATTTATTATAAGAATAAACTGTGATTAAATTATTGTTCATAAATCTTAAATTTAAAATTTAAAGTTTGGAAACATCATTAAAATTTTTGTAACTCTAGCTTTTAAAAAGCCTGCCTCAATGTGTTTGATATAGGATAAAATTGTTCCCTTTGACGGCTGGCTGGTCCAACCTGTCATTTCAGACACGTTGTTATGATATGTGGAAGATTTAACATTTGTTTTAATTTTTTGAAATCATAGCTACGCTCGATAATTATTTCGATCGAATAATAAAGCAATTGATTTTTTACTCATCGTGAAATAGTTCTGTTAACTTATTGTTATAGTTTTGTCAATTATAGCATAACCTACAATCGCTGCACTAGCGGACCAATGCTATTTATTTTAATGATGAAAGCACGAATATTCGACAATATATCACTGAACATATATTTAATATCGAAAGAATCATTACCTTTATCGCCGCAATTATCGTTGCTATAAACAATTGACACCACATTCACTTTTCACTGCACTTCATACTTGACGAAAACATGTAAATGTATTATTGTATAGCAGCTGTCCACGCGGACGCATCGCTCATGGCCTCTGCACACTGCGCGCGATGGGCGAAAAGCGATGAGCGATATCCAATGAGAGCTCGAGTATGACGGAAATGCTCTATGAGAGTGACGTTGCCATTGAATATCGCTCATCGCTCGTCGCTCGCAGTGTGCAGAGGCCAACACTCAAGTAGGAGAGAGACAGATGTCGAACGCTACCGAACGCGGAGGCCGATTGTGCCTCTTTGTTGCTCGTTCCGCGCTCTCGCTTGCACTTCAAGCCTTAAATGGAACGCCTCAGAGCGAGGTAACGCCGCATGAGTCATGTTTTTTCGTGCGTGCAGCCGGCTCCATCGAATTATAAGACGTTGTCACGTCAAAAAAGAAAATAATTTTAAAAAAATGTAAATAAATTTTTTTAAATAATGTCGGGATGAGAAACGTTTTGAATAATTGTTGGGATAACAAAAAAAAAAGAAAAAAAAATAAGATCCGAAGGAGGAATCGAACCCAAGACCTCCGGCGCAAAAGACCGAGCCCTAACCGTATGGACTAGACGGCGGCTTGACAGGTGTCTGACATTTTAAACTCATAAGGCGCCTAAGAAACTTTAAATCGATTTTTCTCGGAATTTTCCGAGTAGTGCGTCCTACTACTTTAACCACGTGAGGTGCTAGGGGTCCTCTTTCACCACAAAAAAAAATCGGCCAAATCCCCGACCCCACGGTCCTGCCGTCTCCTTGTAAGCAGTGAGGGGAGTCACGTTCTCAAGCAATACCTCGGAATGGCTACGAATTTCTACGTGAAACTTTACCACCGTATTCTTGAGATGTTGAACTAACATTACACGTTTAAAAAAAAACCATTTTTGGTAGCACTACAGGTACTTTCCTCCCTTAAGCGCTAAACAGTTATATCTTTAGAACAGTTGTATGAATATTTTTTTTCCATAATAATCCATTGCCTTTCTATTACAAAATGGATTTTGATGCTTTTGCTTTTCAAAGTATAATTATTGCATATGCAGGAAATCGTAAGCTATGTAGCTTGGCGCGTTCTCTCTCTCTCTCTCTCTCTCTCTCTCTCTCTCTCTCTCTCTCTCGCTCTCGTTTGCTCAATTGGCAACGCTCCCAGTGAAGGTTACATTCCAATAATAGAAGGATGAGAAAATAGGCAGGGTCATGACCATTTCAACTCTCCGTTCCTTCTCATCTCACAATCAGAAGAGAAATGCATACATTGATGCGGATAATATGTGAATGTAAAGTGACACAGAAATACAAATATAGATTTTTATGGCATAAATGATCAAAACCATGAATTCGGAGGATTTCAACGTCTTCGAATAGAAATAAATAGAAAGAATCTCAGCGCCACATGCAAAGTGTGCACGGATACACATTTTCATACGAATTTCTGAAAAAGTTAGCTTCATCTACATTATTCGACTGGCGGATGTGATAATATCACTTTTTCCATTAGCAAATTATATTTTCGCATTTGGGCTTAAGGGATAACACCACTCTAGGATTTTGGAAAAATCGTTTTTTTTTTGCTTTAAAAATACTTTGGGGTTATAAAAACTATATGCAATTGGTCCTGTAATGAATTTTTTTTTTCAAGTTTCGATTATCGATTTTGCCGTAGCGCCTCGGACTTTTTTCAGGCGCCTCGTACAACTTTAAACGCGTTTTTCTCGAAACCACTTTTTTCAAACTGGGCGGACGGATTACTCGAACACTTTTCTTGGATCAATTTGAAATTTTGATAGTAGCTCCACAATTACATTCTCTATGGAAGTACGTAGCCGTTTCTGGATTAAATGTAAACTTTTTTTTATAAACAATTTACTGCTTATTTTTTGGGCAAAGACCCGATTTATTTCTTTCAAAGTACGCGATTTTCTTCGAAATTTAATTTAAAAAATCCCTCCGTAGTCCCATAGCTAATCATATATAGATTGTATTTTTATTTATTTTTTGTTCCAGGTCTTATACTTTACGAGAAAACCGTCCTCCCATGAAGCTATTTGTAAAAAACAGGTTTTTCAAGATGGGCTCTGTCGCTGCCATTTTGTATGAAAATTAAATTATTTTTTTTTAATACTTTGAGATGTGTTATATAAACCATCTCAAAAGAAATCCTATTCCTTTTTTCATACCCCCAAAATAAATTGTCAAAGTTAGGCCTTATTTTCTGCCGCTAGAGTGGTGTTATCCCTAAACTATTGCCCCTCCGTTCATAACGCGACCCATTCAATAAACATTCCTTTCGTCGCATCAATCTTCTGGTATAACATTATTTCTTTTGTTATTCAAGAATGCCTGCGCCCCTATTTGTTCATCGATTAGGGAAATTCTAGAGTGTAATGTTAGAGCAATGTTCAAGGTGATAAAAAGCGTTCCATCGGTCATTCCTATAGGGAAATCGATCAAAACGATTGGGATAGTACGTAGAAAGATGTATACACAGGCGTCTACACCGAAGCATTCAACGGGCAAGGTATGACTTTGACCCTTTGCAATTTCTTCCGCGATTTTTTATATTATTTACCTGCTTCGAAAATGCATGGCATCATTTTTCCAAGTTCCTTAGAATTACAGGATACCAAAGTTATTCATGGAAAAAAACAATTAATACAAATTGGTCGCACTGATTTAAAAATTCCGAAAACCAAGTGTCACATAAGAAAGTTTGTGAAGCCATTCGGAAAGTAAAGGGAGATTCTTTTTTAAGTCCAGTAGGTTTCATAAATTGTACGCAAAGTTATCCCTGAGTGTAATTCTGAATATTAATCGTCAGTAAGCCAGTAACATGAATTCAGTCGTTCGTTAATGTCGGTTTACTCGTAGCAGAAACTTTGTGTGAACAGGAAAATACAAACGTATGCATATAATCAGCTTTGGAAGCGAAACATAACGAAGAGCAACGTACAAGGTTTAACTTGAAGAATTTTATTTCGTACAATATAATTCAACGATATATTTTCCATACGAAATTATTTCACCACTATCCTTTGATCCCAAATTATTTTATAAATTCCAAAACACCGAAAATATAAACATTCTCGTCATTTGCCGTTGAATTAAATCGCGACATCTCTATAACGGTCTATGTATGGGCAAAACAATATTCAATTATCCCCAGTTTTGAGAAAGTTACACCGTGAAATTTTTAAAATTACAATCTCAACGCTGTTACCATTATTATGCTTGTTTTGGAGACGTCATTCTCACGATCCCTCCAAAGCATCAAGATGAGAATCTGCCTACTTTGTATTCACAAATCGATAGTATCTCGATTGAAAAGGTTTCATTCAATAGAAATTTTAAACATTTGCATTACTTTTTTGGATTTTTTTGTCACTCGTATATAACGATCCAAAAATGTAAAAGGCTTTTTTCACGTAAGAAATTCCCACGAGAAAAAAAAGTAGCCAATCTTATTCATATCGATCCTTAACAAATGCAACATGTACAGAGTTATTTCAATACTTTCCAGAAATTACAACTTGAATTTCTCCGCATATAGTTTTCCGCTATTACCAAATTAATGAATGTTTAGCGAACATTTCGTGCAGTATGGACCGAAGCAGCTATAAAAAAAAACTAGCACTGGGTAATAATAATTATATGTGAAGTGTCGCAATGCATTCGACAAAGTAAATTTCCTTCCCTACTGTATACACTACGACCTCGATTTAGCGAATAGAGGGGAAGAAGCGCAGTTTTATTTTAATTTTTTAAATCGTTGACTGCGCAGCTGACCTCGTGTCTGGCGGTGCCGCGGCAGGCGCGGTACTACTCCCACCATGCGCCGCACATATCGATCCGGGCCGAATACGGGGTCTCGTGTCCACACCGAAGTTCTCTCAATCGAGGTCCTAGTGTCTTTGCATAACTAATCCTGCTCAGAAGATATAGCAATTTGGTCTCGTTGCCTCAAAGCATCAGAATCCCTAAACGTTTCTTTCTCAATATGCCATACAAGATGAGTTTCCGGTAAAAATATAATTATACCGCTACGTGTGGCGGCATGTACACGTGGAATGGTAAACTGTATATAGGGGTTGGCAGAGGAGAGAACGGATCATTGACATGTTGGCTGTTATATAAGGGGAAACGCGATGATATTGGATTGCGAATGGTCATATACCGAGACTTGATGGGCAATATGGCGAAGACGATAAATGAAAATATCGTACAAAAGGATAACGGATTAAAAAGGCGTACAAGATAGGAATTTTTGACGTGACAACGTCTTATAATTCGATGGAGCCGGCTGCACGCACGAAAAAACATGACTCATGCGGCGTTACCTCGCTCTGAGGCGTTCCATTTAAGGCTTGAAGTGCAAGCGAGAGCGCGGAACGAGCGACAAAGAGGCACAATCGGCCTCCGCGTTCGGCAGCGTTCGACATCTGTCTCTCTCCTACTTGAGTAATGGCCTCTGCACACTGCGAGCGACGAGCGACGAGCGATGAGCGATATCCAATGGCAACGTCACTCTCATAGAGCATTTCCGTCATACTCGAGCTCTCATTGGATATCGCTCATCGCTTGTCGCCCATCGCGCGCAGTGTGCAGAGGCCATGAGCGATGCGTCCGCGTGGACAGCTGCTATACAATACAGTACTACCTCTCTAAGAGAGCCCTCGCTAAGTGAGAATTTCCCCGCCGTTCCGCTTGAGCGCATTTTATGGCTTCCCCCACCTAGCTCGAGCTGTCCAGTGTACCCGAGGCCTCCCGAGTTTGTCGCGGACAACTCCATAAGAGATCGCGAGCGATTTCAGAAAATCGCACGTCGCACGATTGTCAAATGGATAATATTCCTTTGTATAATAATATATACGTTTAAGCCGTAAAGTCGGAGAAAAAAACATGTACCATAATTAAATTTCAATGAGATATACTTACGCATGAAACGACGAAACGCCAGTACACTTTCCGCAACTCGTTTACAGTTTTCTCAACACTTTCGTTCGCGCTCTCTTATCGAGTTCGAGTGGAGAAACACATACACGCTACCACATGCGCGATTTTCGAGCGCGCTAACCTAGCGGTGGGGGAAGGCTTCGGCGACGAATTTCTCGAGAATTTCTTCCCCTAACCGCCCTAGACCGCTCTCTTAGAGAGGTAGTACTGTAATACATTTACATGTTTTCGTCAAGTATGAAGTGCAGTGAAAAGTGAAGTAGTGTCAATTGTTTATAGCAACGATAATTGCGGCGATAAAGGTAATGATTCTTTCGATATTAAATATATGTTCAGTGATATATTGTCGAATATTCGTGCTTTCATCATTAAAATAAATAGCATCGGTCCGCCAGTGTAGCGATGGTAGGTTATGCTATAATTGACAAAACTATAACAATAAGTTAACAGAACTATTTCACGATGAGTAAAAAATCAATTGCTTTACTATTCGATCGAAATAATTATCGAGCGTAGCTATGATTTCAAAAAATTAAAACATAAATGTTAAATCTTCCACATATCATAACAACGTGTCTGAAATGACAGGTTGGACCAGCCAGCCGTCAAAGGGAACAATTTTCTCCTATATCAAACACATTGAGGCGGGCTTTTTAAAAGCTAGAGTTACAAAAATTTTAATGATGTTTCCAAATTTTAAATTTTAAATTTAAGATTTATGAACAATAATTTAATCACAGTTTATTCTTATAATAAATTATTCAAAATTATTACTTTTTTACAACAAATTACAATTAAATTTGCAAAAGTAATTAAGTAACTAATTGAACAACAAGTTTTATTCAGTTTACTTGCTGAAAGAAATAATGTCAATACAAAATTTATTATTCTAAAATAATAAAATCAAAAATTAAATTTTAACAGTCGAGTAGAAATTTAAACAATAAATTTTATTCAAGTATTTTGTAAATTTAAAATGATTTTCTGAACGAAGAATTTTTATGAAAAAATAAAAGTTGTAAAACAATTGCTCAAAGCACATTCATACTTGTAAAAACTATGTACATTGTAAAAAAAAAATTAAAAAAAATTGACATAATTGTATTTATGCGTACAAATAAATGCAACTTGATCAATTCAATTGTGATTTCCATTTACCTCCTACTCTATATCCATACAAAATATCTATCAAACAAATAAAATTAAAATTTTCTTTTGAAAAATGAAACCATTCCATCAGTATTTTCTTATGACGTTGTCACGTTCAACTATCGTCAGTAAACCGACTTTACAGACAACCGATTTTTATTCAGAAAATCGTCAATGCACTTGCGATATATAGCTTCTAGTCAGTGTTGCCAGGTCGCATTGTCAGCACCTCGCTAACTGCCACTCGAAATCCTACCAAAAACCGCTAAACTCGTCCGCAATATTTTCCACCAAAAAATGACCAAAAGTCACCAAAAGAGAATTATAGTGTTTTCATGCCAAACGCACCCAACGTTTGGCGTACCGATATTGGCTCCTCATCTATCCTCTATCTTCGACACACGGTGCGTGCAGTGCGTCAAGCCTACGATCCAGAAAAGAACGTAGAAATGTGATATGCTGTTTTACCGGTTGCCGGCAGCCCCGATTTTAAGCTTCCCGCCGTTAGCTGTTACTTATTGCCATAAGAGCGCTTCGAGCGTTTGACTAGTATCGGTATAGAAGTGTCTTTCACGTATCTTTTATCTTTTGGTTTTACTCTTAACCGGCTTCGACCACAGGACAGTGATTTGATTTAAGTATTATTTCCACTGCTCATTGAAATTTAAAATTTATTCGCTTTTCATCGGTCATGGGCAAAGACCCAAAAGAGAAACGGTACGTCCAAAAATTTAGGAATACCTGGCTGACGGACGTACAACTGAAAGAATGGATGGTTCAAGTATATACAGTTTTTACCCCAATTCCGTGCCTCCATTAGATAAAATATTGTTTTTGAGCATGTGTTGGCATTATATGTTGTAATAGCAAATTTAATGAAAAACAGGTAGCCGGCAATGATACGAAGGCACACTGCAAGTTTTGCAAATGCGACTTAGCAGCAAAATATGTCGATCTAATCAACCACAGTAAAACAACAAAACACATGCAAGCGGCGGAGCCATTTTCGTCTCAACGACAGAAAAAGTTAACGTTTCCCGGGATATGCCTTAGCTCATCAGCTGCCGAAGGTTCAATGGTACTTTTTCTCTGCGCTCATAGTGCGATCGCTTCGTCTGATCATTTGGGTGAAATATGCAAGCATAATTTCAAGGACTGTGAAGCAGCAAGAAACATAAGAATGCACAGAACCAAATGCAGTGAAGTAATAAAAAATGTACTCAGTCCTCACTTCACCAGCGAGTTGCTCAGCGATATTGGAGTTAGAAAATACAGCTTATTATTGGACGAATCAAACGATATATCCGTCAACAAATTGTTGGGTATCGGCATAATATACTTCAGCAATAAGCATGGAAGAACCGTGTCGAGTTTTTTGACATTGACCAAACTAGAAACGTGTGATGCTGATGGTATCGTCACAGCTGTGAAGAACACACTTTCGGATTTCTAAAGCTGAAATCCCGTCGCTGATTTTTATCAGATGTGTTTGCCACTCATTGCAACTCGCTGTGTCCGCTGCGATGGCTGACACCCTTCCACGAAATCTTGAGTTCTTAACTCATGAAACCTACAATTGATTTTCGAAATCTGCGATGCGTCAATTACAGTACTGCCAGCTTTACGAGACGATCAACTGTGGCGAGCGTCCATTGAAATTATTTCAAGTTTCCGGCACGGGATGGCTGTCTATTGAGGCGACTGTGAAGAGAACCTTGGACCAGTGGCTAGAGCTGAAGACCCATTTCAGTGTGGCGAGGCTTTCAGAGAAGTGCTATATTGCGGAGATTTTGTACAAAATGTACTGCGATGAAAACAACATGTTTTACTTACTTTTTTTGAAGCCAATTTTGGCTGATATACAAGCTTTGAATAAAGCTTTCCAAAGTGAAACAAAACGATCACGTCCAGCTGTTACATGATCTCACTTTAGTCGTGTAAGGAATTGCGAAGAAACTGGTGCTCCCAACTTGCAAATTAGATCCGCTGTTGGATTCCATCGAACGATTATCTGGACCCTAAAACGTACTTGGGACACGTTTGAGACCAAAATTGAACAGCTCAGGAAGGAAGGAAAGATCGCCGTTCACGAGGAGGAATGTATCCGTAAGACATGTACATTATTTCTACTCAAGCTTTTCAAGCAGCTCAAGCAACGTTTGCCAGAGAACGTCGCAATTTTGAAAAAAATGTCTTTGCTGTCTGTGGATGTCTTTGCTGTCGTATTGCGAGCCGTTACGAAACCAATATTGCCATTACTGGAGTACCTGGGTAGCTCTAGGGACATCGATGCCATCGAGTCGCAGCTCTCAAAGATTAACTTCATTGACTGGAGTAATAAAACCGATACCATAGCGTTCTGGGATGAAGTAAATAAATACAGGGACGCATCCGGAAGTAATCCGTTCACCGAATTAGCAAATTTTGCTTTATCAGTGTTAATTCTACCGTACTCGAATGCTGAAGTCGAACGGATATTCAGCCAATTAAATCTCGTTAAGAATAAAACCCGGAACAGGATGTCGGTAGAAATGATAAATGCAATTTTGTCTGTTCGTTTCGGTCTTAAGAGGAATAACAAATGTTTCCACAACTATGTACTGCCACAAGAAGTCCAACGCAAAATTGGGTCGAACAAAGCGTATTCGAAATGAGTGCCTGAATCAAGATGCCAAACGATTGAAGAAAAAAGCGACGACGATAATGTAGATTTTTGTTTTGACGAACATACTGACTTTTAATCATATTTGGTTTAGGTAAACCTATATTTATCGCAAACGTAACGTGATAATTTATAGCTAATTTCGTATGTCCTTGATATTTTGTTGTAGAAGTTGTTTCGTTAATATCACCAGAGATATAAAAGTATATAATGTTGGATTTTTTAATATACTCTATTACCAATTATGTTATAAAACTGATTATATAATAAAGCAGATTACTTCAACTTTAATTCAGTCTATCCGTCTTCAGTCTGTCATTTTGTCTGAAGTTCGATTTGCTTCCTGAACATATGTGGTAATGTTGAAGTCACCAAATTTACAGTTAAAACTGCCGTAAAATTACTGTAAAACCGCCAAATTTCTCGCTAACCGCTAAACAGCTCAATTTCCCCACCAACAACCTTCCAAAACCACCAAATCTAGCGGGAAAACCGCTAAGTTGGCAACACTGCTTCTAGTTTTCATTCGATGTCTAGTTTTCATTTGCTTGCGAAATAGTTGTTTTTTTTGCAACGAATCTTATAAAACAAGGCATTGTTGAGATTCATCAGCCACCGTACAATCTTAACGTGCCTTCCCTCGACTCCTGACTGTCCCCCAAAGCGGAACATCCTCTTTAAGGTAGTTCTATAGGTACACGTATGAGCCAAAAGTTTCGGTCGAAGCGTATAGTAACATCCAATGCCTATACGATGCTGTTGGTTGTACATTTTTGACAGAGCTTGTACCCTCTATATGTCCCACACATTCGCACTTCATGCATAGATAGGTCTCATACTCGTATAGAGAGCGACGCTGTAATCGTGGCAACAGCGCGATTTTCCTGCAGTCATAGGGTTGAGCTTCCTACGATCCGTCTTTCGCGAAATTTTTTATATAAATAAAAAAAAGCGTGAAAATGTCAATCCAAATGCGCTACAAAGCAAAGATTACAAGAAAAAAGGTGCTTGCTAAAAGACTGAAAGCTGTGGCAGCCATATGTCAAGCAAATGCGGATAAACGCGATAAGAATAATCATAACCTCAACGATCAGCAAC